>JAGKTI010000614.1:0-12313 GCA_018397915.1 Birgus latro | reverse complement strand
CTTTAACATATGGTATGGGCATGTGGTGGTATGGTCATGTGGAGAGAATGGATAACAATAGAGTGGTGAAAAAGGTATATCTGAGTGAATTTGAAGGAGGGAGGAGGTGAGGTAGGCCAAGGAGAAGGTGGAGAGATATGGTGGGTGAGTGTGTGAGGAAGAGAGGTTTGGAAGTCGGTGAGGCTAGGGAACTGACGAGAAATCGAGCTGGCTGGATGAATGTTGTGAGAAGAAGGACATGATCAGGGATTTTGGCATGCCTTTTTAATGTGGCAGAGTCCAGATTGACTCTGTCGGATACGTTTGTGTGAAGCTACAAAACTTGGTGAATGTTTTTGGCATATCCGATAGAGCCAGGATTCTGGGGGCTTGAATGATGAGTGAATGGAAGTGTGGCTTATTGGATTGGGCAAATTTGGGCTGTCTGGATGTTGCTACTCCTCACCCTGCCCTAGGGTGGGAAAGGAGGTCCGGATGATGATGATGATGATGTATAGGGATTTGAATTTCATTAAATCAGGCTTTACTGATCTACCAGAATACCCGCCGACATGTCGTAAAAATACCCTCGATAATACCAATACACAAGTCCTGTATGAGACAGCCCTAGCATGTATTCAACATGGACGGTGGATGTTAGTGCCGAAGTGGTGACATGTAGAGGTGTGTGGTATGTAAGAGGGCTGCTGGGCCTTGATAGCAGGCAGTGAAGCCTATGCCCTGAGTCGGACACATAAAAAATAAAAAAGTTAATAAAAAAATAAAAATTATCTGGACGCTCATTATCCAGATGTGTTCAGTATCCGGACACTGGACCTTGGCTCTATTAAACCATTATCTGAATTTACTTGCTATTATCCGGACGTTAAAGTCCCCGAGAACTTCGGCCGGCCAGCCGACATGTCCAAACATTTGGTATCGTGGCCGCTGGGCTTGAGCCGCGTGCTGGAAGTACAGTATGACCTCACTACAACGGACTTCAGTACACCGGAAGTCGCTTTTTTCGGAGTCAGGGAGCCTACCGGAATTATTTCTTATATATCAGAAAAACTCCAAAAAAGCTAGAAGTGGTCCGGACTGCCTAACCTTAGGGCAGGGTGGCCATATTGTCGGCGCGGTTTGTGTGTTCGTGCGTTGGTTGGCGGTGGGTTGGCAGCGTAGCTATTGTTCTAAGTATACATACAGTACAGTATTTGAAGTGTTTATAATTAAGTTATAACCATAATGTTCTTTCTAAATGCTAAAAAATTAGAAAAGGAGTCTGCATTAATATTAAGACATCAAGCTTTAATCACACGGCAAGCTGTGTGTGTGCTCGTGCTTCAGTTCGTGGTGAGCTGGCGACATCACTATTTTTCCTCCACATCATTTCCCCCAACGTCATTTTCCCTTAGTCCCTGATATACTGCTTGACGGTGACGAGTGGTAAGTGAAATACAGTAATCCCTCTACTATCCGGGCACCTCACTATTCGGACATCGTGGGCTGATGGCCAAAACCCCGAAATTAAAATAAATAAATAAATAAATCTGATTTTTTCCGACCGCGTCAGTTTGAATTTCCCGCCCGCGCCAACTAGCTCCCTTCCCGCTCAGTCTCCCTCCTACTAGTTCTGTCTCAACTCCTGAGAACAGTGGATGGCTGTCCGATAGTTTGTGGTATTTTCGTTCTTGTTTAAATAATCAAAAGTCACAGTGCTAAGGATTAAGTGTAGTTAAACACTGGATTACTGGACATGCTTCAAGAGCAATTATGACCACTGTAAAAACCTTAGAGATGAGGGTAAACAACAATCATGGACTGTAAGTAAACATTGTCAACTGCTAAATATTTTCCATAATCACTTCTAAATCCTCATTCTCTGGTTACATTTTATTTATTTCATGCTTTGTGTCCCATATTTGATTGCACAGGCTGTGAAAGAGGTGATTTTCTCAGTGATTGCAGTGATTGTCTCTTACATACATTCACTATCTAGTCAGCTGGTGAACATTTTTGCCCCACACACCTGTTAATCATAATTTTTCTGGTTACATTTTATTTACTTCATGCTTTGTGTTCCATATTTGAGTGCATAGGCTGTGAAAAGGTGATTTTCTCAGTAATAATCATGTCTGCCTTACTCACCTCAAGATCATCATTTTTGGGTTAAAATTCGATTAATTCATGCTTTGTGCCAATTATTTATGTGAATGGGGTCTTAAGTGCTATGCATGTCCAGGAGGGAGGTAGGTAGGTGGTTTTCTGATTTAGGTTAGGTTAGGTTAGGGTCAAGAATGACCGGTTCTGTTGGTGAACAGTGAACACCTTTGCCATACCTAACTCTTTTTCTGGTAACAGTTTATGTATTTGATGCTTTGTATCCCATATTTTAGTGCATAAGATATGAGAAATGATGATTTTCATAGTGACAGCCACGTCCGACACCTACTTACATTAAGCTGCCAACTCGTGAACTGCCTTATTCACCTCAAATTCATCATTTTGGGGTTAAAATTTGATTAATTCATGCTTTGTGTCAATTATTTATGTGAATGGGGTCTTAAGTGCTATGCATGTCCAGGAGGGAGGTAGGTAGGTGGTTTTCTGATTTAGGTTAGGTTAGGTTAGGGTCAAGAATGACCAGTGCTGTTGGTGAACAGTGAACACCTTTGCCATACCTGACTCTTTTTCTGGTAACAATTTATTTATTTGATGCTTTGTATCCCATATTTTAGTGCATAAGATATGAGAAATGATGATTTTCATAGTGATAGCCATGTTCGATACCTACTACACTAAGCTGCCAACTCATGAACATCCCTGCCTTACTCACCTCAAATTCATCATTTTTGGGTTAAAATTTGATTAATTCATGCTTTGTGTCAATTATTTATGTGAATGGGGTCTTAAGTGCTATGCATGTCCGGTAGGGAGTTAGGTAGGTGGTTTTCTGATTTAGGTTAGGTTAGGTTAGGGTCAAGAATGACCGGTGCTGTAGGTGAACAGTGAACACCTTTGCCATACCTAACTCTTTTTCTGGTAACAATTTATTTATTTGATGCTTTGTATCCCATATTTTAGTGCATACGATATGAGAAATGATGATTTTCATAGTGATTGCCATGTCCGATACTTACTTACACTAACCCGCCAACACGTGAACATCCCTGCCTTACTCACCTCAGATTCATCATTTTTGGGTTAAAATTCGATTAATTCATGCTTTGTGCCAATTGTTTATGTGATTGGGGTCTTAATTAAGTGCTATGCATGTCCGGGAGGGAGGTAGGTAGGTGGTTTTCTGATTTAGGTTAGGTTAGGTTAGGGTCAAGAATGACTGGTGCTGTTGGTGAACAGTGAACACCTTTGCCATACCTAACTCTTTTTCTGGTAACAGTTTATTTATTTGATGCTTTGTATCCCATATTTTAGTGCATAAGATGTGAGAAATTATGATTTTCATAGTGATTGCCACGTCCGATACTTATTTACACTAAGCTGCCAATTCATGCACATCTATGCCTTACTTACCTCAAAATCATCATTTTGGGGTTAAAATTCAATGAATTCATGCTTTGTGTCCATTATTTAATGCATATGGTGTGAAAAAGGGTGATTTTCATAGTGATTTCCATGTCTGATACTTACACTTGCTGGCAAGTTGTGAGCACCTATGCCTCACTCACCTCTAAATCATCATTTTTTGGTTAAAATTCAGTTAATTCATGCTTTGTGTGCATTATTTTTGTGAAAAGGGGCTTAAATAAGTGCTATGCATGTCCGGTAGGGAGGTGGGCAGGTGGTTTTCTGATTTAGGTTAGCTTAGGTTAGGGTCATGAATGACCAATGCTGGAGCTTCAGGGCCACTATCTGGACAAGACCACTCTCCGGACATGCCTTTGGCTCTATTACGTCGGATGGTGGAGGGATTGCTGTATATTCTTCCCCTGAATTGTTCTAACAAACACTTGGTTGGTTAACGCTAAAAACTAGCTCCATTAGGTGGATATTGATACAGTAAATAAACAATGGCACAAATAAAGGTTAAGGGGAAAAAAAAAAGGACACATTTATTTTATTGTTATTTTACGTGCACTCACCTGCTTTTTGAGAGTTGCCTAGTTTTTCCTGAGTGTCCTTATGGTGCTATCAGGAGCCCCAGTCAGGCGACGTACCTCAGGGGCTGTCAACCCCTCCTCAGTGAGCTGCAAAATTCTCTGCTTGTTGGCCGCTCAGTACTGGCGATGCCTCTTGCCAACCCTGTATGGCCGCTTCTCCTTAGGCTCCGGTGCTGGCTGAGCAACACGAACCTCAGCTCATTGCTTCGTGCACTCTACCTCACTGGCGTGCTTCGTCTCAGACATCTAGTTATGGGTCAGGAATTCACAAGCTGCGAGGCAAGGACAGCACAAAAAAACACAATGGCAAAGGGGTCTGTAGTACCACCACTGTATCAATAGAGGGCAGGGTGGTCGCAAAATGGCCGCCAACAAATGAACATCAGTATGCGTCATCTGCTGAGTGTCGGCTGCCAGCTGGAAGCGGCGACGAAGATTGGGAGAAAATGACGAAGTTTGCGACATGTTGAAAACTCTTTTCTTTCGCGAAAAATGAAGCGTCGAAGTAAAATGCGTCGAAATATGAGGACTTACTGCATATACAGTATATATATACTGTATATATACACACCCGACCCTCGATTTTCCGGACTAAAAGGGAGGGAGACCAGTCCGGGAATGGCAAATGTCCGGGAATCGCAAAAGTTCCGGTACTCATCTGGTTTACTCACCTGGTAGGGCCCCACATACAATTCCCCGGACTATTACCATACTTTGTCCGAATTCTCCAATATTGTCCGGCAATTATTCCGTTATTCTAGATCATTCTGGAATGTAGGCTGCCTATACCAACAAAACTAACATACACAGTACATAAAATAGACACAATAACAATAATAATAACAGACACAAGAGTGGTATTTTGCTAGCTGCAACCCTAAGAATGGTTGTTTAGACAGTTGTTGATGAGAATGTGAAAGTATGATAGAAGAAGATCAGAAAGCTGAGGGAAAAAGAGGAAAATGAACAAGGAATGGAACACCACGAGGTGAACCAGCCATGCTCATCAGCTGACTGATGAAAACACACAATCGATCGTGGACCAAATCGACAGTTTTAATCTTTATCACCATATAGGTTTGCACACCCAATTATTTGAAATTCAATTAAAAATTTGTGCTTAATTTAATTATTAATAGAAAATAAGGATTCAGCGCAAAAATGTCTTAAAGTTAGCGGAATTGTTTTAAGCCTCTAGCCTAACAACTCGCCCTGATGGCCTTTTGTTTTGTAATAAATATCACTTTACAATCTATCTGTCTATCTATTGCCAGGCGATTTACAATGCAGATATGGAAGCTGGGAAACCAATCAGTAAGGGATGCCTTTTATAGTGAGATGAGGAGGATGGTGGCTGAACAGGGAGCCGTAGATAGAGGCGTTAATGAACAGTATAGGGCCCTTAAGAACAACCTCTTGAGAGTTACCAATGCAATATGCGGTTGGACAAGAGACCCACCAAGACATAAAGTAACTTGGTGGTGGGATGAGGGTGTAGAAGCCGCAGTTAAGGAGAAAAGAAGGCTTTTCCGGGAATGGAAGAAGGGTGGTAACAGGGAGGAATACTTGGGGCTAGAAGAGAGGTATACAGGGTGAAGTCTGAGTCACAGAGACTTTTTCTTGATAATGTAAATCATGGAGAAAGGAAAAATTGATTTTTAGGGTGGCAAATCAGGTGAAGAGGGATAATCGGGACATTGTAGGTGAGCAGTGTGTGAAGAATGATGAAGGAAGGGTAGTGGTGAACAGTGGGGATATTAAAGATGCATGGAGAGAGCATTATAGCCGGTTGTTGAATGAGGAGTTTGACTGGGATAGGGAAGGTTTGGAGCCAGCAGATCCAGTGTTTGGCCCTTGGCCTTTGATTGACGCTGCTACTGTGAGTGAGGCAATAGGCAGGATGCGGGTGGAGAAGGCGGCAGGTGTGTCTGGGTTGATGGCCGAAATGTTGAAGGCCTCAGGAGATACTGAAGTGAGGTTAGTCACTGACCTGATAAACATGATTATATATGAGTGTGTTGTCCCAGATGATTGGATGAAGAGTGTAATTGTAAATGTGTACAAAGGGAAGGGTGATGCCCTGGAAAGGGGAAATTACAGAGGTATAAAGCTCTTAGATCAGATAATGAAAGTAATGGAGAGAGTTCTAGAAGGTATGATTAGAGAAAGAGTGAATATCGACGAGATGCAGTTTGGGGTTATGCCAGGCAGGGGGACCACTGATGCCATATTCTTTGTTCGACAGCTTCAGGAGAAATGTATTGGAAAGAAAAGGGAATTGTGTTTTGTTTTTGTTGATCTGGAAAAGGCATTTGACAGAGTCCCTAGAGAGGTGGTGAAGTGGGCAATGAGAAAGCTACGGTTGGAAGAGTGACTGGTTAGGGTGGTTATGGCCATGTACGTGGGTGCTCGCACCCAGGTAAGAGTGAATGGAGGTTCGAGTGATGGGTTTTCCGTGAATGTTGGTGTGCATCAGGGGTCAGTTTTGAGTCCCTTGTTGTTTATCATGGTGCTTGAAGCCCTCTCACGTGACTTCAGAGATGGACTCCCTTGAGAGATGTTGTATGCTGATGATTTGGTGTTGACTGCAGAGAATGAAAAGGAGGTGGAGGAAAGATTTAAGAAGTGGAGAGATGGTATGGGGCACAAGGGCTTAAGGGTAAATGTAGATAAAACAAAAGTGATGATATCTAGGGTTGGTGGTGGTACAATCAGAGGAGAGGGAGAGTGGCCATGTGCAGTTTGCCACAAGGGTGTGGGAAGTAATTCCATCTTGTGTAGTGTTTGTGATAAATGGGTGCACAAGAGATGTAGTGGTATTAGAGGTAGACTGCGAGATAATGCTGATTTCACGTGTGCGGCGTGTCGGGGAGAGCAGGTGGAGATTGTTAGGCGTGAGAGAGTTGAACTTGCAGGTGGGTCTCTTGAGTGTGTGGAGGAGTTTTGTTATTTGGGAGACATGTTATGTGCCAGAGGTGGGGCTGGAGTTAGCTCGGTTGCTAGGGTGAGAAGTGGTTGGAAGAAGTTCAGGGAGCTGTTGCCTCTCCTGACATTCAGGGGACTCTCCTTACGTGCTAAGGGGTCTTTGTATGCAGCATGTGTTAGGAGTGTGATGCTGTATGGTAGTGAGACCTGGGCAGTAAAGGAAGAGGATATTCGCTGGTTTAAACGTACAGAAATGACAATGATTAGGTGGATGTGCAGTGTGTCCTTGCGTGCAAGGCCTAGGGGGGCTGGGTTTACGATGGAAGAGTTGAGAGGTAGGATGGGACTGGAGTGTATTGGTGTTGTGATGAGGAGAGGTAGGCTGAGGTGGTTTGGACATGTGGAGAGGATGGGGGATGATAATTGGGTGCAGATGGTGAGAAGTGTTAATATTGGGGGAGGGGTTGGGAGGGGTAGACCGAGAAAGACATGGGACGAGGTCATTAAGTGTGATTTAAGGATTAAGGGACTGAACAGGGAGGCTGCCAAAGATCGAGCAGCATGGAGAGCCGCCATTAGGTGACCAAGGCCGATGCATGCAAGCATGTTGGAGCCTTAAAAACCAAAACGAAACAAATACATTTTTTTTATTCAAATATTTTTTGCAAAATAGAAGTCTGCCAAGGTGTGCTGACGATCTAAAAGGGGAAATATTTATCTGCTAGCATTAGCTAGCCACTGATCAGCCGACCAAGATATAAACATTGACGATCTGAATTGGAGACATCTGCGTATTTTAGCTCTGAAACTTAATTTTTTAATTGAGTTATATTAAGTACATTTTTTTTTGCAGATTTCAGATAATTATATGTGAATGAGCCACTGTGGGGAAAAAAATTAAAATAATTTCCAGTGAAAAGTGCCGATTTGGTATTCAGTCCCACCAAGTTGGGTGAGCTAAGTTGATTGGGAGTGGATCCCACTGAGTTTATCCATAAGAAAATATTTTTTTTGAATTGCTTATGAATTTTATTGTGTCCAAGCCTTCCGTAAATTTTACTGTGTTATGCAATAAACTGTTTATGGTGGCATTTGAGAAAGGTAAGAGGCAAATGGGATATTGCCATGAGCTTCAAACTGGTGGTGTGAAGCAGGTTGGTGGCCACGATGCATTTCATGTGTGAAAATATCTTCTTGTGCGTGTTACAAATGGCCTTTATTGAGTCAAAACCTTGCCAAAATTATACTGTGTTGTGCAGCAGACTGCTTATGTTTTATATAAGAGAATAATGGCCGGACTTTTGTGAGATTTCCCGGACTTGTACGGGCATTTGTCCGGCAGTTGATAATATTGTCCGGCCTCAGCCAGAGTCCGGGAAATCCGAATTCTGGGAAATAGGGGTCCGCCAAATTGAGGGTCAAGTGTATATATATATATATATATATATATATATATATATATGTAATCACACCATTATCCGATGTAATATAGCCAAAGGCATGTCCGGAAATTGGTTCTGTCCGGATGTTGGTCCTGAAGCTCCCGCACTGGTACTTTCGGACCCTAACCAAGCTTAACTCATAAAATCACTTCCCTTCCTCCCTACCGGACATGCATAGCACTTATTTAAGACTTATTCACATAAATAATGGACACAAGGCATGAATTAATTGAAATTTAACCAGAAAATTATGATTTAGAGGTGAGTATGGCGAAGATGTTCACCAGCTGACAGCATAGTGAACGTAGGTAACAGACATGAAAATTGCTATGAAAATCACCATTTTCCCAGCCTATGCACTCAAATATGGGACACAAAGCATGAAATTAATGAAATGTAACCAGAAAATGATGATTTTAGAGGTGACTATGGCAAATATGTTCACCAGCTGACAGCATAGTAAATGTAAGTAACAGACATGAAAATCACTATGAAAATCACCTTTTTCACAGCCTATGCACTCAAATATGGGACACGAAGCATGAAATAAATTAAATTTAACCAGAAAATGATGATTTTAGGGGTGAGTATGGCAAATATGTTCACCAGCTGACAGATTAGTGAAAGTAAGTAACAGACATGAAAATCACTATGAAAATCACTTTTTCACAACCTGTGCACTCAATTATGGGACACAAATCATGAAATAACTATAATGTAACCAGAGAATGAGGATTTAGAAGTGATTATGGAAAATATTTGGCAGTTGACAGTGTACTTACATGTTCTCAATTCTCCAGCTCGAATTCTTCTCACTCCTTCTGGCACCTTGCCAAAAACCTTTCTAGCAACTTTGCCTCATCATCCTTCTCTCCTCTTTTCTACTCTGATGGCTCTGTTGCTATTTCTTTTACAGATAAAACATATCTCTTCTCAGACTTTCTCCTCCAATTCCACCTTAGATGATTCTGGTGCTGTTCCTCCATCACTTCTCCCCTCTAACTTCCTGATCACTGACATTAAAATTTCTTCAGCCGATGTATTTTCTGCCATCACTGGCCTCAATACTAACAAGGTGTATGGGCCAGATGGAGTCCCTCCTGTTGTCCTCCAAAACTGTGCTTCTGTGCTTACACCCTGCCTAGGTAAACTCTTTCACCTTTGTCTGTCAACTTGTACCTTTCCTTCTTGCCGGAAGTTTGCTCTCATTCAGCCAGTCCCAAAGAAGGGTGACCATTCCCAACCCTTTAACTATCGTCCAGTTGCTTTAACATCCTGTGTCTCAAAAGTTTCCTAGTCAATTCTTAACAGAAAAATCTTAAAGCATCTTTCCTGTCACAACCTTCTTTCTGATCGTCAGTATGGGTTCCGTCAGGGACACTTCACTGGCGATCTTCTCACCTACCTTTCAGACTCCTGATCATCCTGCTTTCGGGACTTTGGCGAAAGCTTTGCCATTGCACTTGACATCTTAAAGTCTTTCGATCTAGTCTGGCATAAATCTTTAATTTCCAAACTGCCCTCCTACGGTTTCTATCCTTCTATCTGTGCCTTCATCTCTAGCTTCCTTTCTGGTCGTTCTATAGCCGCTGTTGTAGACAGCCATTGTTCTTTTCCTAGACCTATCAACAGTGGTGTTCCTCAGGGCTCTGTCTTATCACCAACTCTCTTCCTTATATTCATCAGTGACCTTCTAACCTGTACTTCTAACCCTATTCACTCATATACTGATGATTCCACCCTTCACCTTTCCATTCGGTTTCTGCAACGTCCATCTCAGCAGTTACTTCAACAAACAAGACTCAGTTCTTACACTTATCAACCTGACAAAATCTTCCTCAGGATTACCCACTAATGTTTAATAATGTCCAGCTCAGTCCTGCATCATCCTTGAACATGCTTGGGGTTTCATTCTCTCGGGATGTATCTTGGAAAGAACATATTACAGCTCTTGTGAAATCTTCTTCCAAGGGATTAGGTGTGCAAAGCCGACTCCGAACTTTCTTTACCCCTGCACAGTTGTTGACCTTGTACACAGGTTTTATTCGCCCCTGTATGGAGTACAACTCTCATGTGTGGGGAGACTCCCCACATGCAGCTCTTCTCATTAGAGTGGAGTCAATGGCTTTTCGTCTCATTAACTCTCCTCCTCTTACTGATTCACTTCAACCTGTCTCTTCGCCGCACTGTTGCATCTTTATCTCTCTCCTATCGCTACTTCAACGGTCACTGTTCCTCTGAACTGTCTGCTTGCATCCCTTCACCTCTACGACGGGCACGTAGTACCCATCTAGCAACAAACTCTCATCCCTTTTCTGTCCAACTCTCTAATGCAAGAGTCAACCGTTACTCCCAGTCCTTCATTTATGCAACTGGTCAACTCTGGAACTGTCTTCCTCTGTCTTTATTCCCAACTTCCTACGATCTCCAGTCTTTCAAACGCAGTGTGTCCAGGCATCTCGAAATGAATGGATCTTGAATTTGGCTCTCTTTCTAATTGTTTTTTGTTTTTTCTTGGAAGGAGCAGTATACGGGCCCATGGCATTTGGTTGCTTCTTCCTTACATTAAAAAAAAAAAAAAAACTCTAAGGCTCTGACAGTGGTGAAAATGCTCATGAAGCATGTACAGTAGTTCAGTGTTGAGCTGCACTTAATCCTTATCACTGTGAATTATGATTGTAAACAAAATCGAACACTACCGCCAGCCATCCCAACAATCGTTTACTCGCGATGGCGGTTGAGAGGGAACTGGGGGGAGGGGAAGGGGAGCCTGGGGAGTGTGAGAAGCTCGCGGAAACAGCTGTTCGGCACCGCGCACCAAATTCACACATGGGTCACAAATAATCGGATTTTTTCGGGTTTTTTGCTTTTGTTTTGGGGCATTTTGGGGTTCCGAACACCCAAGCCAACGATGTCTGGACAATGGGGTGTCCAAGTATTGGATGTCCGGATAATAGAGTGAATACTGTAATTGTATATATATATATATATATATATAAGTAGTCCCTCCATTATTCGGACGTCCTGTACTTAGACATACTCACTATTCGGATATTGTGGGCTGCCCAACCCCCAAAATGCCAAAAAATTAGAAAAAAATAAAAAAAAATTCTATTTCTTGGGACCGCGTCAGTTTGAATTTCCCGCCCACGCCGATCAGCTGTGTTTACGCTCATGACGCCTGTCGGTCGCCATTACCCACTCAGCTACTGCCTCGTGAACACCTCCGAGAATGGCGGCCGAAGTGATTGCTTTTGTGGTGATACTCTACCTCCTACAGTTATTCGGACGTCCAATACTCGGACATACTCACTATTTGGATATTGTGGGCTGCCCAACCCCCAAAATGCCAAAATTAGAAAAAAATCGAAAAATTTTTGATTTTTTGGGACCGCGTCAGTTTGAATTTCCCACCCGCGCCGATCGGCTGTGTTTACGCTAGTGACACCTGTCTGTCGGTCGCCATTACCCACTCAGCTACTGCCTCGTGAACACATCCGACAATGGCGGCCAAAGTGATTGCTTTTGTGGTGATACCCTACCTCCTACAGTGCTTGATACTGCTTTTCACCTTCTTCATCATGTGTGTGATGATCGTCACTAGATCACATGGGAATTTACTGTTATGTACAGTGCAGTGAAGTGATGTGATTCCAGTTATAAAAAATAAACGTTGTGGAAAGTGTTGGTGATAAGTGCTGGTGATTCTCAAGTTGAAAGGTGTGTCAGGTGCAAGGTCTTCCTGTCAGAGTCTGAGATGATAGAGTGGGTTATTACATCAGGATGGCAGCTTCTTGTTCGTAAGTACCCTAACTTCATACCTAACCTGTTTTCATCGTGCTGTAA
>JAGKTI010000613.1:113150-123327 GCA_018397915.1 Birgus latro | reverse complement strand
AGAAACACGTTAAGGTGGTTTGGGCATGTGGAGAGGATGGAGAGTGATAGATTGACGAGGAGAGTGTATGTGAGTGAGGTGGAGGGGGCGAGAGGGAGGGGGAGGCCGAGGATGAGATGGAGGGATGGAGTGGAGGTATATGAGAGAGTTGGGTGTGAGTTGGGAGCGTGGTAGTGAAATGGCAGGGGACAGAGTGATGTGGAGGTGATTTGTTTGTGGCCACCCCGTTCGGGATTGAGGCGTCTGGCAATAGATATATATATATATACCACAAGGTATATATATATATACCCTAGCTCAGTCACACAAGATTCACACTGTGGTGTGTGTACTATCCTGTTACAGGAGAAAAACATTGTCGCCTGTGAGCGTAAAAACCTCGTATTTACGTTAAGAGAAGCAAGCTTGTGGGAAAAACTCCGAGGCGACAGTGAAAAATCCTGTACTCAGGTCAAACTGAGCGAAAGTTTGCTTCATTTACATTGACAACTAATTGTTATGTAGCGTGGTGTATGTGATACACGGTGTAGGTGTGACAGTTGTAGTGTAACTGTGCCTACGTGTAAAGCAATAATAATAATACATATTAATGCAATAATAAAGGTGATGAGGGCAGAGGAGAAGAAGTGGCAGCATGCAGCAGAGACAATCAATGGTCCTGGACATCTTCACCCAACAACTGTACCTGTGGGATGAGTCAAGGTGGAGCATCAATAGAGTCAATGAAAGAATTTGCCCTAAATTACAATTTCATCCACCCAGCAATCAATCCATACACAAAAGAAAGTACTCTTTAGCTGAAAGTCAGTTAACAGCAAGCTTTGTACGTATGTCGCCATTATTTCCTTAATAGTTGCCTTTTTTAACCTACACTTATGCCTAATAAAGGGCTCGTCGTCGGTGCCCTCGGCTGGGATCGCCGCGACTACCCGTTGGTCATCAGTGTCCTCGGTTGGGTTCACTGTGACCGCACACTTATAGCTATACTTATCATTACAAATTGCTCGTCACCGCGACTGCCTGTTTGTCATCGGTGTCCTCGGTTGGGTTCACCGTGACTGGTCGCTTATAACTATACACTTATAACTAGTAAAGGTAGTTGAGAATCCCTATGCAAACTTGGGCAGGTCACATTTTAACACCTTGCGTGGGTGTGAACACTCATGTGGCTTCTGTGTAATCTCCGGGAATCCTCAGGGAGGCCCACAGCTCGAGATACACCACAAGGTAATTCAAACACAGCCTCAGATTGCCTCTGTGGGATCTCGAACTTCCCCCTTAACCTACCTTAATCTACGGTGCACTTATAACTAATAAAGGTAAGTCGATAATCCCTATGCAAACTTGGGCAGGTTACATTTTAACACACTGCATGGGTGTGAACACTCATGTGGCTTCTGTGTAATCTCTGGGAATCCTCAGGGAGGCCCACAGCTCGAGATATACCACAAGGTAATTCAAACAGCCTCAGATTGCCTCTGCGGGGTCTCGGACTTCCCCCTTAACCTACCTTAATCTACGGTACATACAATATGCACAAGCCCTACGCTTACGACTAATAAGGGCTTGTCGTCGGTGTCCTCGGTTGGGATCGCCAAGAATGTGCACTCATGAGCTACAGTACATATGTATGTACAGACCCCAGACATATTATGTCCTGTGGGGCCAACAAGCGAGATGTGAGATCTTAGCAGCATAGTACTGACTGGGAACCAAGCTAGTTCTTGGATTGCTCAAATCTCTTAGAACAGCACAATCTTAGGGAACCCAGTGTACAACAGATACCCACATTACCACTGCCCTCTCTCACATGACTCAGAGATTATGGGCGTGGATTCAAACGGCGCAGGAAGGAAACTTTCCTGAATGGTGGTACGTCGACACACATTACAGGAGTGCACAAAACTATCAATTTCCTGTCCCATTCCTGGCTAGAAAAAGTCAGCACGGATATGGGCTTGGGTTTTCTTTTTGCCCATATGACCTCCTGATGCTAAACAATGACCCCATTCTAATACTGCTTGGTGGTAATTCGCGGGAACGACAAACTAGTCGAACCTCACCCTGGAGTGTTCGTGACTCACGGTAGAGCCGTCCTTGTTTACGGAGGAACCTGGCTCGTCCACCCCGTGAATACTTGGTCACTTTACCCTTTTGTTTCTTCCGCACAATAGCAAGGGTCGGGTCAGTCTGTTGCTCTTGGACAACATCTTGACTACAAATCAGATCTTGCGGCAATGCAATAGCCACTGGGGCAACACAATTTGGAGCCGTGACCATGGCTCATGTTACTGCAGCCGAAGTCTGAGTAGTGACATCTGTGGTGCAACTATTTTTGATGCCTGGAATGTTACCTATAATAAGGTCAAACAAAGGTTCTTGCATGACAACTGCAACTGTTGAACCTGTGTAAAAGGGAGATGCTACCTGGATACGTGCCTCAGGGAACAATCTCACTGATCCATCAATAAGTCTAACTTGGGTGTGCCTACCTGTGTACTCCTCGGGTCGAACTAGGCTCTGCTTAATGGAGCAGCCTGAGGAACCATTGTCCCTCAGAACATTTACAGAAACACCTCCCACAAACCCTGGCAGGACAAGAAAGGCACTGTTGCCAGTGAATAAGTCAGAGGAGGCAGTAGCTAGTCATTGATGAGACTGAGGAGGGTACGATGCGGCAAACGTAGTGCCCTGTGAACTATATGTCTTAGGGGTCATACCCGAACTAGATGCATGAGGAGCTGTACTCATCATCTGGGGAGCAGGAGCACTGATGGCCTGTGGGGGAGAGTTCACCGTCTGAGGGGGACTAGTGAACTGTGAAGGAGGAGCTGTGCTGGTGGGGACGGCACCATCGTGCGCATGTTGAGGAATGAAGGCTGCGTTTGCCTCCTGCCTCCGATACACTGGGGCTGGTGTCGAAAAGGTTTGTCCTGGTTGGCGATTGCATGGCTGATACTGTTGTTGTTTAGGGTACTGCTGCTGGTTAGGGTACTTGTTGTACCTCTTCCAGTCAGGTTTCTGAGTATTCTGCCCCTGGTACTTCTGCGGTTTGTTTGGACCATGACCATTATTTTGAGAACGGCCTTGATGCTGGGGTTCAGTCTGAGATTGCTTCCCAGACTTAGCAGTATCTGTCCTGTTCCAAGACTGCTGCTTACGTGTTTTGTAACCGTACGCACAAAAGAAAGCATCAGCGTTTTCAACCATTTGTGTTGCGTCCTTCACTTTGGACATCTTGAGCTGGGCCATAAGCTCAGTAGGCCACGACTTATCCAGCTGTGTGCGCAGCACGAGGTCGATCATTCCCTCTCGTGTGCTGGGTCTCGTCCTTCTCCATCCATTCGCCTAAACATACCGTGAGATGGTCAAGGAACTGAACAGCTGTCTCCTTTTCCTGGAGACGCGCCTTCATGAACTGATTTCTAGCATGATCAACAGTAAGACCGTATGCTTTGATGAGTGCGGTCTTCATCATCTCATACATGCGATTATCTCTGCGAATTCTGTGGAGAATGTCGAGGGCAGGGCCCTCAAACAGGCTAAGGAACTGAAGCCGCTTAGCTGCCTCATCCAGATCGTACAGGTTTGTCATGTCTTCGAAACGAGCTATAAATGGCTCGATTCGCTCGCCTTCCTTGTAAGAGGGAAGCTTGAGACGTGGGGTTGCTAGAAAAGGTGCTGAGAGAGCAGTAGAGGAGCTTGGATTAGCTGCACCCGGTGTGCCTGAAGCCAAGGAGTCTCGCTTTAGCTTTAGAATTTCCAGCTCGTGTTCACGTTCTCTCTCTCGATCCTCGCGCTCGGCACGCTCACGTTCCTCGTACTCACGTAGTTCTTTCTCATGCTCACATTGAATTTTCCGCTCTTCACGGGCGGCATTTTCACGTTGCTGCTCGTAACTGAAGCGCGACAGGACATAATCTCGAATTTCCTGGGGGTTTGTAAGCCCCATGTCCTTAGATTCTTGCACGAATGAACTGGATTCCATCGTGCTTAGTTTGAGACTGAGTGATAACTGAGCTGATAAGTAAGAGTGAGTGATTCGGTAATAATAATTCCAAGCTAGGAGCTTATCCTGGCGAGGTCGCCAGATGTCAGGGGAATTTTAGTATTTCAAAAGATAAGTGTATATTTCAAAAGAATAATGATGATATTGTATAATTTGAGTATACAATATATAGCTATGTGTGATAAGAATGACTATCGAGTCATTTACTACAAGAGAATAGACTCGTGAAATCAAGCAGCGATTTCACTTTATGCTGGCTCACTTCGCCAATTCTCTAGAGTTGAGAATTTATAGACTTTCTCAATGGTACACAGCAGAGACTAGACACTCAAGTAGGCTGTAATATTGTATCGTTGGCCTCTGAGAAAGTTAGTTTCTCCCCTTAACATTCAAAAATAATAATAATAAAGTTAAACAGGATCTTGGCTGAGCCAAACTCCTAGCTAGCACAACGGATTTAAGGATTAATGCCAAAAGCTGGCCTAAGTACCAGTCGTGATTTAATACAAAGAGTTGTGCTAACGTGGAGTAGCAAAACTATATTAAATAAGTGGGAAAATTAAACTTCACTGTTACATTTAACAAAGCTCAAGAAAACGAACTATAAATTTATTAAATACAAGCAAATACATTTACGTTACATGACTCCAATTCAAATCAAAGGAAGGGAAATGACTCCCTCACTTAGACAAACAACTAAATATCTCAAAAGCTTAAGCCTAGGAAAACAAGAAAATACTAATCGGTATAGATGAGACTGTGCTGTAGTCGATCACCAAGGATTGGTGGGAGCTCGGGAACACACATCGATACAAGCTGAGATCTTAAATCACTAAGAAAAATGATCACTCGAGCTTTCGTATGGGCACGACCCGCTCGTTCCATGGCTAAAGACAGACTGAGCTCTGATTTGAATACACGGCATGAGAGCATGTGAAGAGACGCGGGCGGCGTATAACGGCTCAGAGCGGGACTGACAATTCAAAAATTATCGCTCAGAGGAAAGCACCACCCGCACATAAAAACAATCACTCGCAGAAGAATGACAAAAGTTTTGACAACTTGATGCGAATACAAGCACGCGAGCGGACGGTTTGAGAGAATGAGCAAAACATCGTACATTTCATAATAATTCGTTCCTCCCGCAAAATCACTCGATGTCACAATTTACTTTACATGATTTACGATGTAGAAAATTCGTGACACTATACAAAGAGGAGGGAGAGTGTAAATAAGGGAATGGCACAACTACACAATAGGAATATTCTGTTCGTCACAAAGACTGTCCGAGACAATGGGACTCTACCCGAGATATAGGTCAGGCCACGTTCTGTCTATTAGACTCGTCCAATCTTATATTCTGGGTTCCTGGTCACTTAAACTCGAGAATACCCTGTAGGGGATCACTCGTGATGTATTCGTCAATGCACACAAATATCTGGGTCGAAAGAGCACACATATGTAAAGTCCACTCACTTGGTTACCACTGGTGGGCCCTAGGTTGATTCCTCCGTCCGGAGGAAGGGCAGAGTGGCACGCCCCTGGACAGGGCCCCACACGTAGTCGTGGGGCTAGGGGCTTGGCCCGAAGAGAGCCAGGAGTCGGGCCTGTCGTCGGGTCTGGGAGAGACTCAGGGAGACCTCGCCCGCAGGTAAGTCACGCCCTGGTGTTCGGGGCAACTCCTGGGGCAATTGGGGACCCAGGACACTGGAACCCAGGGCAGCTGGACTGCGGCAACTGCTAGGGTGGTGTCGCCGACAGGGTCGCCTCACGGGAACCTCGGGCCGGGGGAGTAGTGGACAGGGCCTGTCATTGGCTGCGAGGTCTGCGGGGGCTCTGGTTTGGCCACTGTTCACCCTGGTGGAGTTGTAGGGAACCAAGGTCTTGTGCGAGGCCTTGCCATGCCTCGGGTGAAGGGTCCTCTCCAGCTGCAGGTCCTCCTGTAGGAGGGAAGCGGACGGTGGCCTGCTTTACACCTGGCCCGACGTGACTTATGGCCAATGTCGTGGTAGCACAGGGGGCATCAGTTTCAGGTCGGCTAGTGGCCAGCTCTGCCTCTGGCCTGATGTGACTTATGGCCGACGTCTGGGTTGCACAGGGGATGACAGCTTCAGCGCGGCTGATGGCCTGCTCTGTCTCTGGCCTGGCGTGACTTATGGCCGACGACTGTGTTGCACAGAGGATGACAGCTTCCGTGCGGCTGATGGCCTGCTCTACCTCCGGCCTGGCGTGACTTATGGCCGATGCCTGGGTTGCACAGGGGATGACAGCTTCCGGGCAGCTGATGGCCTGCTCTACCTCCGGCCTGGCGTAACTTATGGCCGACGCCTGGGTTGCACAGGGGATGACAGGATGACAGCTTTCGTGCGGCTAATGGCCTGCTCTACCTCCGGCCTGGCGTGACTTATGGCCGACGCCTGGGTTACACAGGGGACAACAGCTTCCGTGCGGCTAATGGCCTGCCTTACCTCTGGCCCGACGTGACTTATGGCTGACGTCGGAAAGGCACAGGAGGTGGGAGCTCTGGTGCAGCTAATGGCCCATACCGGTGAGCTGGGAACACTAGCAGCAGAGGGACGGACTGTGGCCGATCCTGCCTCGTGCCCAGTATGGCTTATGCCCGGTACGGCGGTGCCACTCTGGGGAACGCCTACAGGAGACGGATGACTTATGGCCAGTCCTGCCTGGCTGACACACGTCCTTGTCGCGGCCCTGTGGCGGGGATGCAACCGGGGAACGGACTGTGGCCGGTTCTGCCCCATACCCGGTACGACTGTGGCCGATACCGCGGCGTTGCGTGGAGTTGTAAACTTCACCCCTTACCTGTTGAGTGGAGCTCCGGCCAGAGACTAGGTGCCGGCGACTGCTACCTTTCCGGGTCACCACCTGGGCGCAAGAGAGGCGCCGGGAAGTGACACAGGTACGCCGTTCCTGTTCCCAGCCGCTCTATGTTGGCGGCGGTCCCCCGGTGGTACTGGGGGGGCTGGGGGGGCTGGTGTCGTCTGCTCCGGCCGTCATGTTGTTTGTGGCTCCACCCCTAACTCCTGTATTTCAGTATGCGCATTCCATCATCTTGGCTACACTGCTCTACCACTTCAAAAAACATTTCCAGGCAAGCTGCCACATCAATACCCTGTAGCTGACCCAGTTATAGAGTTGGAATATCCCGTGGTCTTGCGAGATTCTCATTACCCGACATTGTTAGAAATCGATCCGGAGTCTGAGGATAGGCTGAACTCGGGAAAAACTGCTGCGCCTCAATCTGATCAAACTCATCGTCCTCCATAATCTGAATTCCTACACCTTGCCAACTCATGGTGGAACGGAAGGAACACCTCTTACTTCTATTAGTTATCTATTATATTAGGCCAGATACCCTCTTATCACTGTCAACAATTTATCTTTTACCTTACTCCTTGCCTCACCTAACCAGTGCACTCCATCTGTTGGCGATCCCGCATAAAAGGCTGTATTAAACTGGATTACCCTTTGCTTTGCTTTACATTTCAGTTTCTGATTGATGGCATTTTGGAAGGTTCGGTAACCCTCAGTGGAGATTGGGGTGTCTCCCTGGTAGATACGGGGTTCCACTAAGCACATATGAACTTCTGCTCCACAATCCCTTTCTATGACTTCTGCAATTTGTCCAATATCACATACGCTATTTGGCCTAGAGTCGCATGCCAACTTAAGTCATTGCTTCCTATCCAGAGTATACACAGATCGTGTTGCCACTCTAGTACTCCATTTACTCGTACATCAGAGAAAAAAGTTCTGGCTTTGCCACCAGGGGCCCGATACACTTTCAGTTCCACGTCCGAATTAATATTCAATGACTGAGGTATTTGACTGTGACCTACAAAGGATACTCTAAACATTCTGTTCTTACACTTTTAACTGTGAGAATATACCGATCAATTTTCGGTTTTATCACTTCAATGAAAAATTTTATCTTCTAGAGTTCTCAGTATAAGATCAAGTGGGCCTCTAGCATGTTATTACCGAATCAATCTAAATCCCACCGCTTTTGACACCATGTGTCGTGCTGTGATTTTTTAGCACACATAGAAATTTAAATTAATGATAATCCCAACACTGAACACCAGTATAATGTCGCTGAAAAATTTTGTCTATATGAATTTATTAGTAATCCCACTGCTTAACACCAGTACAAATTATGGTAGCTTTTGTCACCAGAGTAATGTTCTAGATTTTTATTCTATTTTAAATTATGAAGATTTTACTGATTACTACCTGTAAAGAATCCTAAAATTTTAAGGAAGGCCTCATTGATTTACTAACAACAGGGTAAAAAAAAAACATGTAGAAGTAAGTAAAATATCAGTAGGCTGCCACACCCAGCGTTTGCCAGGAAAGAAATTATTAGTCCCGTTACAGTAAAAGATGGGACACTGAGGCCCTTAGACTGTAATCAGGGTAGCGTGAGTAGATTAGAGTGCATGAAACCTTTAGATAGTAACATACCTTGCGGGCCACTCGATCTCGCAATCAAACTTCCCAGAGGAATTTAGATCAAACACATAAGAAAAATGATAATCTATGATTTACTAACCTTAAACATACAGTATAAATTAACCTTCGATCAAAAGAAATAAGTACACAGATTATTCTTCAAACTCTGACTCCTCTAATAAAACTGTAAAAATAGTGTTCTATTCTCCACAGAAATAAATACCGGGCTGACTAACATATCACGGTACAAAGCTTTTTAATCGTGCGAGCTCCACAGCTGATAAGATACTTGGATTATTGCCACTCAACAAGATGTTGAAAATCCTGCACACAGATGAATTTATGCCCGATCAATAATTTACATACATTAATTATACATATAACTTGATCTCTTAACCTAATACAGTGTACACAAAAAAAATGAGAATAATTCAAATACGGGCGTGACTTGCAGGGTGACCAATTTCTCTAGCGAGAATATGCTAGACAGCAGCTGAAATTATGCTAGATTGGCAAAAATAATGCTAAATCTTTTGTTGCTCTTAATACGTACGGTTTCTGTTATATTTTATGATTAATATAGTATTATTTCTACGTTTTAAACTGTATACAGTATGCACTCTTATAATTATGAAAGAAGAACATTAAAATAAACAATTACTCAGGTTCTAAAAGTTTATTTGACAAATATTTGTGCAAAATAAACTTCGCACTTAAGCGCTGCAACGTACAGGAGGCACTGAAGCAGTAGAGAAATGATGGGCACTGAACCTGCCGCAGCCTGAACAGACGGCATCCACAGACTCAACTGAATAACTTACTTTAATCCGCCACGGCGCCACCCTGGGTCCCTGGCCCAGCGCCTGTGGACCTGTACAGTACACGTCTGCCCTCCTCCAAAGCCCGTGATTTCCTGCTCTAGGTTCGTTAAAAGTATGGAGTTTCACAGTTACCATTAATCATATTATATTAAACATGTATCCTGGTCTTCAATCCAGAAACTACCGCTAGCCATGAGTGGTATGTTATTATAATCATGCTAAAAATTGTCCTAAGCTCATTAGATTATGCTAAAAAATATGCTAGATTTGATAACATGCTAAATTTTATGCTAAACACACAATTTTCTGGAAAAATATGCTAAAATTATCATAATCATGCTAAATCTGGTCACCCTGGTGACTTGCACTACCACGGTCTCTAACGGACCCTCGGCTCCAATTCACGGAGTCACTACTTACCACCAAAAATTATTCTAAATTTAGTTTATTCACCCTAATTTTTCCCAGTGGTTTACATAAATTGATATAGTTATATATACTGTATGTTCGGTTGCACAAGAATGATTCTATTTAAACTTCAAAGCGTTTGTAGTATATCCTGTACATTAGGAAATACGTCTTCATAAATCACACTCGCTATTAACTAGAATACTTCACTTTAGAAGAAAAGACTTTTCCAAATGGACCATACATATACATAATCGACCACAATACGGAAAGAGATCGGAAAAGGGGGGAATTTGTGTATGAGCACTGGCAAGTAGCACCGCGTGGTTTCTACAAGCACCGCGTCTAAAGGCCTCGACGTTACATCCACAATCTGTTAATATGATGCTTTCAGGACTCCAAGTCAACATAAAAAGAAGTTGGGGAATCTTAACAGTCAACTTATTATATATATATATATATATAT
>JAGKTI010000613.1:91400-113030 GCA_018397915.1 Birgus latro | reverse complement strand
GACAAAAGGGGGGAATTTGAAGGACAAGCTCTCGACCAACCTGTTAATATGATGCTTTCAGGACTCCAAGTGATCATCCCCGTCTAGGACACTCGCGCTCGCTTGCTGTTGTCCCAACACCGGAACTGACTTCGACTTATTACTCTTCAGATTAACAACTCACAAAGAATATGCAACAAGGAATTCACTTTCGCCATACTTAGACGAAACTGACTTACGATGTTTAAAAAATTTTGGCAGTCATATGGGTCTGACAGTTTTTACCGAAGCCTAAACTCACGAGTTTTATATAATTGTAACCATGTGTCGCAGTTGTCCGGTCTACGTGACTTGGCGCCAGTGAAAATAGATAAATTTTGTGGCTATAAATGACTATTATCAATAATCAGACTTTACCTAAGCTCAAATTATTATATAGTACAAAAAGATAATACCAAACCTAACTACAAAATTCTGAATTCAAAGTGTAAATACAAACTATCGCGAATTTTAACCTCGAATTAACTTTCTTTGCCTCTTTATCAAAAACAGATCATGCTTCGCACTTCCATCTCGCTCCACACAGTCTTACCTATTAATAATATATCACTCTTGCTATACATTAACTAGGAACAAGCCCAAATATGAATTTGATGATCATTTTCTATACATTGATTCAATTAAACAGGGGTCCAGGACTACACTTACATTACACTTACTCTAACTTAAACTACCCTTACATTAACTTATTTTATACTTATATTAACTTATATTACACTTATACTAACCTTAAAATTACGGCATTACACTATATACCCAACACTTATGGCACATAAAATACACTTACAATTAAAGACAGAGGAATGAATCTACTATAATTTCCCAAACCCGTATAGCACTGGACGGACTGTATATAAGTTACGTTAACACCTGTGTCACAGACACCTGTCGGCCGGAAGTCTATCTCATGTAGAGTCTGCCACGTAGTGATCACTGAAGAGGGGGGGACTGCGATATTCTGGCATACCCTGACTAACGTACATGGACACTGGGGTGGGTGGAAATTTAATGCACAAGGGGAAGGCACGATGGAAATAATATATATTCCTTCTGTTCGTCACTGAGGTGTTTCACTCGCTTGCCTGTGGGCTGGGGAGGGAGAGTTTAAATAACAAGGGAATGGCACAACTGACACAATATTATTGTTCTGCTAGTCACAAAGGCATTTCGTTCACTGGGGGGGCGCGGGACTCTACTCGGGATGTAAGTCAGGCCACAGTTAGCTATTAGGTTCATCCAATCTTATACTCTGGGTTCCTGGTCACTTAACTCGAGAATACACTGTAAGAGATCGCTCGTATGGTATAAGTTAATGCACACAAATATCTGGGTCGAAAGAGCACACACATATGTAAAGTCCACTCACTTCGTTACCACTGGTGGGCCCTAGGTTGATTCCTCCGTCCGGAGAAATGGCAGAGTGGCACGCCCCTGGACAGGGCTCCACACGTAGTCGTGGGACTATGGGCTCGGCCCGAAGAGAGCCAGGAGACGGGCCTGTCGTCGAGTCTGGGAGAGACTCAGGGAGGCCTTGCTCACAGGTAAGTTGCGCCCTGGTGTTCAGGGCAACTCCCGGGACAACTGAGGACCCAGAGTACTGGAACCCGGGGTGGCTGGACTTCAGCAATGGCTAGAGGGCGGCGGCGCCAACAGGGTCGTCACACAGGAACCTCGGGCCGGGGAAGTAGTAGACAGGGCCCGACATCGGCTGCGGGGTCTGCTGGGACTCTGCTTCGGCCACCGTTCACCCTGGTAGAGTTGCAGGGAACCAAGGCCTCGGGTGAGGCCTTGCCATGGCTTGGGGGAGGGGTCCTCTCTGGCTGCAGGTCCTCCTGTAGGAGAAAAGCGGACTGTGGCCTGCTTTACATCCGACCTGACGTGACTAGTGGCCAACGTCGTGGTAGCACAGGGGACATCAGCTTCAATGTGGCTAGTGGCTTGCTCTGCCTCTGGCCTGACGTGACTAATGGCCGATGTCGGGGTGGCCCAGAGGACAACAGCTTCAGTGCGGCTAATGGCTTGCCCTACCTCTGGCCTGACGTGACTAGTGGCCAACATCGTAGTGGCGCAGGAGGTTGTAGCTCTGGTGCGGCTAATGGCCCGTACTGGGGAGCTGAGAGGACTAGTAGCAGAGGGACGGACTGTGGCCGATCCTGCCTCGTACCCAGTACGGCTTGTGGCCAATACTGCGACGCCACTCTGGGGGGAACGACTACAGAAGTCGGATGACTTATGGCCTGTCCTGCCCGGCCGACACATGTACGTGTCACGGCCCTGTAGCGGGGATGCAACTGGGGAACGGACTGTGGCCGGTTCTGCCCCGTACCCAGTATGACTGGCCGATACCGCGGTGTTGCATGGAGTTGTAAACTCCACCCCTTACCTGGCAAGTGGAATTCCAGCCGGAGACTAGGCACCGGCAACAGCTACCTTTCCGGGTCACCACCTGGGATCAAGAAGGGTGCCGGGAAGTGATACAGGTGCGCCATTCCTGTTCCCAGCAGCTCCGTGTCAGCGGCGGTCCCCCGGTGGTGCTGGTGGGGTTGGGGGTGCTGGTGTCATCTGCTCTGGCCATCATGTTGTCTGCGGCTCCAACCCCTAACTCCTGTATTTCACCACCCTCCTCGGTAACAAACTCACGACCCCGTGACTGGAGGTGGTATAGGTTGGTGTTGGCCGTTTGGTGGATGGGTCCGAGGTGACTTAGGAAGGTAGTCCAGTGGTCGGTTGGTATATTGGCGTGCAGGTGGTGGGCGTAGGCGACACGAAGAGTGGAAGGGTGGTTTGTTTGCTGTAGAAGTCGCAGCAGGTGTTGTGTGCTTCTGATGCGTTGATGTCGCCCGAAGTTGGGGATCCAAGTGATTCTCAAGACATGCATGGTGGTGGTGGTGGTGTCTTGGAGGCGAATGCTGGCTAGAGGTAGTCCGGTGTGGTTTATATTGCCGGTGGAGTGTGAGGGCGGTGTTCCCCTAGGAGTGCAGTGGGGCAGGTGTTTCCATGCGAGAAGAGTAGGAAGGGTTATGGGGGTGGTGTTGGGGGGTGGGGTGGGCGGTTGGCTGTTACTGGGCAAAGAGGTGGGCGTGGGGGCTGAGGTCTAGCGGGCTGGTGGGCGTGAGATACGCCCGGAACGGGTAGTGGTGGTGGTTAGTCGTGGAGTGGGTGGTGACGGGGAATGGGATGGTGGAGCGGGGTGGGTGGAGAGTGAGGTGGTGTGGTGTGGTTGGCTGTCGTGGTTGGTGGGGTAGGGGTTAAGCTGGGAGTGAAGCGCAGGGTGGTCGGTGTGGAATTTCCTGCGGGTGTGTGCTGAGCACGTGGAGTGGGCAGCGTGGCGGCGACGGGGGAGCATGGTGGTGGGGTGACTGTAGTGTGTGAGCGTGGTGCAGGAGTTTCGAGCGGCGAGGAGGCGGTGGAAACCAATGTGGAAGGGGATGGGGATGAATAATAGAGAAAAGGCTCCTCGTGGGGAGTGGGCGGTGTTGAGCTTTCTCGGGTGGTTGGGGAGGGAGCGGCGGGGATTGGGGAGTCCTGGGCGGGGTGGACGTGGTCATTCCTGTAGGTGCGGGAGGTTCCGTTGCAGTCGACAACGACTTGGAAGGGGTTGGGGACTCTAGTGACAGTATAAGGTCCCATAAAGCGAGGGGCAATCTTATTGGGGGTGGGGAGGTGGGCAATGAAAACCTCGTCACCTGGCTTGTAAGGGTTAGCAGGGGAGGAATCGGCTTGAGCGTCTTGGTGCACATGCAGGTGTTGTAATCGACACTTCAGGTGATATAGGGGGTCAGTGGGTGGGGAATAAGCGAGGGGTTGGAGGTGCTGTCGGAGAGGGAGGAGGAGGGGCGCCTCTCCGAACACTCGCTCGTGGGGGGGGGAAGCCATCGTCGGCGGGGCAGGTGTTCATTCCCCACTGGACGATCTTGACGTGCGCAGGCCATTCTTGGTCTTGGGTACTTTGAATTTGGGTCCTGATTTGGTTTAGTAGGGTCTGATGGCTCCTTTCACATGCCCCATTTCCCTGGGGTCAGTAGGAGGAGGAGTGGGAAATGGAGAATCCGAATAGGGTGGATAGCTCTTTCCATATTTGCCCCGTGAACTCTGGGGCGTTGTTTATGGCTCCAACCCCTAACTCCTGTATTTCACCACCCTCCTTGGTAACGAAGTCACGACCCCGTGACTGGAGGTGGTACAGGTTGGCGTTGGCCGTTCGGTGGATAGGATCGAGGTGACTCAGGAAGGTCGTCCAGTGGTCAGTGGCCACATTGGTGTTCAGGTGGTGGGCGTAGGTGACCAGTAGAGTGGAAGGGTGGTTTGTCTGCTGGAGAAGTCACAGCAGGTGTTGTGTGCTTCTTACACATAGGTGTCACCTGAAGGTGGGAATCCAGATGATTCTCGTGACACGCATGGTGGTGGTGGTGGTGGTGTCTTGGAAGCGAATGCTGGCTAGAGGTAGCCTGGTGCGGTTTATATTGCCGGTGGAGTGTGGCGGCGGTGTTCCCCTGGGAATGCGGCGGGGCGGGTTCTTCCACAAGAGATGCGGAGTAGGAAGGGTTGTCAAGGTGGTATTGGGGGGTGGCGTGGGCGGTTGGCTGTTAATGGGCGAATGGGTGGAGTGGGGGCGGGTGGAGTGCGGGGTGGCATGGTGTGGTTGGTCACTGGGGTTGGTGGGGTAGGGGTTAAGCTGGGCGGGGAGCGCGGATAGGCCGGTGTGGAATTTCCGGTAGATGTGTGTTGAGCACGTGGAGCGGGTGGCGTGGCGGCGGAAGGGGAGCGTGGTGGGGGGGTTAGTGTAGTGCGCGGGCGTGGTGCAGGGTTTCGAGTGGTGAGGGGATGGTGGAAACCGATGGGGATGGGGATGAATAATACATAAAGGGCTCTTCATGGGGAGCGGGCGGTGTTGAACTTGCTCGAGTGGTTGAGGAGGGAGCGGCGGGGGCTGGGGAGTCCGACGGTAAAGGGCCCCATAAAACGAGGGGCAACCTTACTGGGGGTGGGAAAACAAGCCACGAAAACCTTGTCACCTGGTTCGTAAGGGTTAGCAGAGGAAGAATCTGTCTGAGCGTCCTGGTGTCTGCGCAGGTGTTGTAGGCGACGCTTCAGGTGATATAGGGGGTCCGTGGGTGGGGAATGAGCGGGGGGTTGGAGGTGTTGTCGGAGAGGGAGGAGGAGGGGCGCCTTTCCGAATACCCGCTCGTGGGGGGTGATGCCGTCGTCGCGTGGGCAGGTGTTCATCCCCCATTGGACAATGTTGACGTGGGGAGGCCAATCTTGGTCCTGGGTACTTTGGATTCGGGTTCTGACTTGGTTTAGTAAGGTCCAATGGCTCCTTTCGCATACCCCATTTCCTTGGGGCCAGTAGGGGGAGGAGTGGGAAATGGAGAACCCAAATATGATGGATAGTTCTTTCCATATTTGTCCCTTAAATTCTGGGGCATTATCGGAATGAATGGCCTGGGGAACGCCAAAGTAGGGGAAGACATGGCGCATGAAGGCGTCGGCTATGGCAACGGCAGTGTGTTCCTTGGCCGGACAAGCGATCAGGAACTTGGAATAAACGTCGACGAATGTGACGATGTATCGGTAGCCGGACCTAGGTAGCAGGGGTCCAACAACGTCGACAGACAAAAGCTGCCAGGGTTTGTGGGCGGAGATCTTGCCGGCAGGACCCGCCGAACGGGTGATGTCCTTTCTTAGGCAGCATGCTCGACACGCCTGAGTGACACATTGGGCGAGGGTAGTGGGGTTGGGGGCCCAATAGAGGTCGTTGAAGACCTGGGTTAACCTTTTCGTACCCAGGTGGATTCCATTGTCCGAGTGGAGGTGGGTAAGGACGCCAACGGCGGAGTCCGGATCAAGGACAATGTGGCCCGATGGCATGAAGAGTTGGTCCCCTTGCAGGTGGAGTTTTGAAAATAGATGCTGCGGAATCCAGGGGGGCCGGTCTCGATTCTGCCAGTGCTGGATCAGCTCGGATTGAGGGAGGAGCGATCGTACTGGTAGATGGGAGAGGGCGACGGCGTTGGTATGCAATTTCCCGGGCCGGTAAGCAATCTTGTAGTCAAACTCCTCGAGGCTTCGTGCCAGCAGAGGAGTTGGGTGTTCTGAGTGGCCGATTGCTGAAGCCACTGAAGGGATTGGTGGTCTGTGATTACAGTGACCCTGGTGCCAGACAGGTAGGCCCTGAAGTAATCGAGGGCCCAGACAATACCCAAACATTCACACTTGTTAGTGGCGTAATTTCGTTCGGCCGGGTTTAGGGTGCGGCTGGCACAAGCGATTATGTGCTCACGCCCTTCCTGGACCTGTGCCAGGACGGCACCTATGGCTACCAGCAAGTCGTCAGTGTATAACCTGAAGGGGAGGTCGTAATTCGGGAAAGCGACGATGGGGGCGGAAACAAGTTTCTCCTTTAAGGTGTGAAATGCTACAACTCGGTCGTTGCTCCAGATGAAGGGCTCGCCTTTCTTAGTAAGGTCATGGAGCGGTTTCGCAAGGTCAGCGAACCGTTTGATGAACCACCAGTAATATGATGCGAGCCCCAAGAAGGTGCGGACTTGGTGGACGTCCTGTGGAAGAGGCTGGTCGACGATGGCTTTCAGCTCGTCGAGATCTGGGGAGATGCCTTTCCCCGAGACGAAGTGCCCTAGGAAAGCGACAGAGCGGGCAGCTAGGACACATTTAGTGGGTTTGAGTTTCAACCCAGCCTGGCGTATTCATTCGAACACCTGTTGGAGGCGGTGCAGGTGATCAGCCCACGTTTTGCTAAAAACAATAACGTCATTGAGGTACGCCAGGCAGACTTCCCAGGTCAGACCGCTGAGGACGGACTCCATGAGGCGGGAGAATGTGGGTGGGGCATTGCATAGCCCGTTGGGAAGAACATTAAACTGATGAAGTTTCCCATTACTTGTGGAGAAGGCCGTTTTCCCTTGATCTTGGGGGTGGACGGGGACCTGCCAGTATCCTGACTGGAGGTCCAGTGTGGAGAACTAGGTGGAGCCGTGTAGGGAGTCTAGGGAGTCGCCTATGTGGGGGAGAGGAGTGGCATCTTTGGTGGTTACATCGTTCAGGCGCCGGTAATCGATGCAGAATCGCTGAGTGCCATCTCTTTTCCGAACAAGGACAACGGGGGAGGACCAGGGGCTGGTAGAGGATGTTATGATGCCGGCGTCCAGCATTTCTAGAATTTGCCTGTCCTCTTCAGCCCGTTGGTGTGGGTTATTCCGGCGGGAGGGTTGCCGGATGGGGGGCCCGGTGGTATGAATTTCACGGGCTAGATACGTCGTATGCTCCAAGTCAGCGGGCCCAGTCGAGAAAAGGTCTTGGTATTCAAGTAGTAGATGGTGCAGCGTCTCGGCTTGATGGGGAGAAAAGTGGTCAGGCAAAGGAGGGAGGGGAGAGGGGTTTGATTTTAGGGGTGTCGCAAGGCTCTGCTGCCTCTAGGTCGCCAATCAGGAGTCCTCTTGGCAGAGTGAGGGGTGAAACTGCCAGGTTCGCCACTTTGATGGCATTGAAGTGGGACGGAAGGAAAGTCGGCGACATCAGGCAGACAGAGAGGGGCCCGGTGGGGACACTTGGGGAAAATAGGGAATGGGTCCCTGTGGGCTTATTGATCCGTAGCCAAGCTTCATGGTGGGGGGGAATGGTGAGGGAGGATGTGACTGTCGTGGGGAAAGTGGGGCCGGGGGAAGGTGGGGCAGGAGAAGGGGGAGGGGTGTCATTTTGTCATGCGCACGTACAAATGACTTGGGGCTGTTGGGGAGGCTGTCGAAAATGAAGTTGCCTCCCGTGGCAGTCTATGTGCGTGTGGAGTTTTTGGAGCAGGTCCAATCCCAAATAGCCATCGTAAGTACGGCAAGACAAGTCAAAAACGATGAAGGGATGATATGTGGAGGCTGGTTGATGAGTCTTGGTTTGTAGGTCCCGAATTTCCCCACAAATAGGCAAGAGGCCTTCCCCCGCATCTATGAGGTGGGCTGAAGTGGGGAAAAGGGGGCCAAAAACCTTCTTGTGGCGGGAGTAGAAATGTGTGTACAGGCAGGACCTGGCGGCTCCTGTATCTACCAGAAGTCTTGCCTTGATCCCCTGTAGTTTCATCTTGTCATAGACTGGGGTTTGGTACTTCGTAGAGGTGGCCCCCGCCACTGTGGGGAGGTGCGGGGGCGCTCCTAAAAAATCCAACATCAGCTCAATGACTGTGTTTGTATCAACCTCCTCTGGCTCACAGCCGGTGTCAGGTTCCTCAACGAGGGGGGGTTCAGGGTTCGCAGGGCCCTAATCTACTGCCAACAATGGGCGGCGCCTTGGCAGGTCGGCTCTTATTCTGCGTGACGCCTTCAGTTGTTCACGTATGTCATGAAGTGGGCAGTGGCTGTTACAGGCTGTGAATTCCCACGGATTGATAGTGATAAGATTTGTGTTATCATTCTGTGGCGGCTACTTCCTGATGGGGTGGGCTCTTGGGAGAGCCGAGGAGGAGGCGCTTCGCGTTGGGGCTGGAAGGGATTGGGGCGGCGTGGGGGAGGGTTTCGTTGGGAACCAGCTCACGACCCCAATGTGTTGCGTGTCGAGGCGTGCTGCAAGAAGGCGGCGAATGATCTGGACATCACGGTCCAAATTTCCTGCCGGGCCATGGATAGTGAAATGTTCCTTCACTCTGCTCGGAAGGACTCTGAGAAGAGTGTTGAATATATGCTCATCCCGGGTATTCATTTCAGCATCCGGGCATGCAGTGGTGACGAGTCGCCTAGCTTGGACAAACGTGTTTTCCAAATCACCATGATATTTTAGGGCATCTAGTTGTGAAATTGCAACAACTTTCCCTAATGACGGGGTAATAGCTTCTGTTACTATTTTTGCAAATCTGGCCCACGTGAGATCTGGGACTATTTTTGGTGCTCTACTAGATACCACCTTTCCCAGGTAAGGTAGAGTGACAGCTATTTTCTGATTATCTTCCTCAAACCCAATATCAAATAATGGCTTGACCATATTTCAGTAAGGAGTGATGTCGCATTGTCCTGGGTCGAATTTTGGTAGGGGTACATGTGTTTTTGCTGCCATTTTTAAAAAAGTTTTCCAATCCTTTTTCACCATCCGGGTCAAGAACCACCGCTAGCCACCAGTGTTATGCTACATATTTGTGGGTCGGTTTCTCGCCCTCAAATACGCATGCTACAGCAGGTCCTCATTCTAGACTGGGTCGGTAACTCTAAAGAGTAGGACTGGACACAAAATCAAGGCAGTAAGTATTACACACATGCATTCCAGATATCTTCCCAAGCACAATAGTACATCAACAAATATATTACAAACTGGGTTGGTCGGGGATGGGTTAACACTTAACACAAGGTTTTACTTGACGGGGAGTCTGTCACTATACCGACTGGTAGAAGTATGGTACTATTTACCCAACACTTATGGCACATAAAATACACTTATAATTTAAGACACTGGAAAGAATATACTATAATTTCCCAAACCCGTATAGCACTGGACGGCACTGTATATAAGTTATGTTAACACCTGTGTCACAGACACCTGTCGGCCGGAAGTCTATCTCAGGTAGAGTCTGCCACGTAGTGATCACTGAAGAAGGGGGGACTGCGATATTCTGGCATACCCTGATTTATGTGGCCGGACACTGGGGTAGGTGGAGATTTAATGCACAAGGGGAAGGCACGATGGAAATAATATATATTCCATCTGTTCATCACTGAGGTGTTTCATTCGCGTGCCTGTGGGTTGGGGAGTGAGAGTTTAAATAACAAGGGAATGGCACAACTGACACAATGTTATTGTTCTGCTGGTCACAAAGGCATTTCATTCACTGGGGGGGCGCAGGACTCTACTCGGGATATAAGTCAGGCCACGGTCAGCTATTAGGCTCGTCCAATCTTATACTCTGGGTTCCTGGTCACTTAACTCGAGAATGCACTATAAGGGATCACTCGTATGGTATAAGTTAATGCGCACAAATATGTAAAGTCCACTCACTTCGTTACCACTGGTGGGCCCTAGGCTGATTCCTCCGTCTGGCGGAATGTCAGAGTGGCGCACCCCTGGACAGGGCCCCACACTTAGTCGTGGGACTAGGGGATCGGCCTGAAGAGAGCCAGGAGACGGGCCTATCGTCGAGTCTGGGAGAGACTCAGGGAGGCCTCACCCACAGGTAAGTCGCGTCCTGGTTTTCAGGGCAACTCCCGGGGCAACTGAGGACCCAGGGCACTGGAACCCGGGGTGGCTGGACTGCGGCAACAGCTAGAGGGTGGCGGCGCCGACAGGGTCGTCACACGGGAACCTCATGCCGGGGGAGTAGTAGACAGGGCCCGACGTCGGTGGCGGGGTCTGCAGGGACTCTGCTTCAGCTGCTGTTCACCCTGGTAGAGTTGCAGGGAACAAAGGCCTCGGGTGAGGCCTTGCCACGGCTCGGGGGAGGGGTTCTCTCTGGCTGCAGGTCCTCCTGTAGGAGAGAAGCGGAGTGTGGCCTGCTTTACATCCGACCTGACGTGACTAGTGGCCAACGTTGTGGTAGCACAGGGGACATCAGCTTCAATGTGGCTAGTGGCCTGCTCTGCCTCTGGCCTGATGTGATTAATGGCCGACATCGGGGTGGCCCAGGGGACAACAGCTTCAGTGCGGCTAATGGCTTGCCCTACCTCTGGCCTGACGTGACTAGTGGCCGATGTCGTAGTGGCGCAGGAGGTTGTAGCTCTGGTGCGGCTAATGGCCCGTACCGGGGAGCTGAGAGGACTAGTAGCGAGGGACGGACTGTGGCCGATCCTGCCTCATACCCAGTACGGCTTGTGGCCAATACTGCGGCGCCACTCTGGTGGGAACGACTACAGGAGTCGGACGACTTATGGCCTGTCCTGCCCAGCCAACACGCATCCGTGTCACAGCCCTGTAGCGGGGATGGAACTGGGGAATGGACTGTGGCCGGTTCTGCCCCATATCCGGTATGACTGTGGCCAATACCGCGGCGTTGCATGGAGTTGTAAACTCCACCCCTTACCTGGCAAGTGGAATTCCGGCTGGAGACTTGGCGCCGGCGACTGCTACCTTTCCGGGTCACCACCTGGGAGCAAGAGGGGTGGCGGGAAGTGATACAGGTGCGCTGTTCCTGTTCCCTGCCGCTCAGTGTCAGCGGCGGTCCCCCAGTGGTACTAGGAGGGTTGGGGGTGCTGGTGTCGTCTGCTCTGGCCGTCGTGTCGTCTGCGGCTGCAACCCCTAATTTGTGTATTTCAAATATATATAATGGAAAGTAATAGGCACCCTAGAAGGGAATTATAACTTTAAAAAAAAATGTTTTGTCCCTGATTCCGTGGGCACGGAATGGGTCTGGATGGAAATGAGTTTTGCCGACGGAATCCTCGGCGGTTACCACGGTTTCGTCGGCAAACCATTATTTCAGGTACCGTGTGATACCCCTTTTAAGAGACAACCAAAGTATGCCAATTTTCTTACATTACTTAACACTCTAAATCATTTACCAAACTTTAATTAAATTACATAATTTAACTAACAATCACGTAATAAAACATTAGGGAGAAAGAGCATAAACATTAATGCATAACGTACGAAATAACTACGCTTATGAACACCAGGCAAATACTGGCAACTCTGACTCGTACCGATAGCAGCCTACCGGTAAATATCTAGAAGCAATGAGATGCTTCTCGACTTCCTAACTGGCAAATCCCCCTTCGTAACAATACTTATTGACAGAGTTAGGGAAATAACAGAGGAATTAGTTGGAAAAGAACAGGGAGGTTTTAAGAAAGGAAGAGGTTGTGTAGATCAGATATTCATTCTATCTTTAGTGGAAAAGTTTCTAGAGAAGGGCAAGACATTGTAGGCAGCCTTCATGGATTTGGAGAAAGCATATGACAAGGTGGATAGACAAGGATTGTGGAAAGTATTAAGAATACATGGAGTAGATGGGAAGTTGTTGAAGGCAGTGAAGAGTATGTATGAGGGTGCTATGGCCGCAGTGCATGTGGATGTCAAACTGAGTGAATTTTTCCATTTGAAGGTTGGATTGAAACAAGGATGTGTCATGTCTCCATGGTTGTTCAATCTGTATATGGATGGGGTTATAAAAGAGATACAAGGTCGGGCAGTGGATGATGGAGCGGCCCTAGTGAGAGAGGGCAGTGTTTGGAAACTCTCTGTACTGTTGCTTGTAGATGATACTGTGTTGTTGAGTGAAGACGAAGGGGAGCTGCAAGGTTTGGTAGATGAGGATAGGAGAGTGTGTAAGAAGCGGAATCAAATGGTGAATGTAGGGAAAAGTAAAGTGATAGTCTTCGAGAGAAGTGAAGTCAGTGAATGTACAGTGAGATTGGATGGGGACGATATGGAGAATGTGAGTGCATTTAAGTACTTGGGTAGTGTGATGAGTAAGGATGGAAGTCTGGAGGGTGAAGTGCTTGAAAGGGTGCAGCAGGGAAGGAAGGTTGATAGTTCCTTGAAAGCAGTGATAAGAAACAGGGAAGTGGGCATGGAAGTGAAAAAGTTGCTACATGACAGTATTGTGATACCAACTCTAACATATGGAAGTGAAGCTTGGACCCTGTTGGAGGGACAGAAGTCAAGAGTGAGAGCAGAGGATATGAGTTATTTGAGAGGAGCATGTGAAGCCACATGGAGAGAGACTAACAAATAAGGAAGTGAAGGAGCGTTTTGGTGTGGACGTGGACGTGATAGGAAGTGTTAGGAGAAACACATTAAGGTGGTTTGGGCATGTGGAGAGGATGGAGAGTGTATGTGAATGAGGGGGAGGGGGAGGGGGAGGGCGAGTTTGAGGTGTAGGGATGGCGTGGAGAGGTATAATGGAGAGGGGGGTGTAAGCTGGGAGCGGGGCAGTGAAATGGCGGGGGACACAGCGACATGGAGGCGATTTGTTTGTGGCCACGCCGTGGGGGATTGAGGCGTCTGGCAATAGATAGATAGATTATTTCCGGAAGTATTATTGAAATACAGGAGTTAGGGGTTGAAGCCACCAACCACACGGCGAGCGGAGCAAACGACACCAGCTCCCCCATCCCCCCCCAGATCACCGGGAGATTACCGCCAGCGCAGCGCGGCTGGGAGCAGGAACGACCTACCTGTTCAACTTCCCGGCGCCCCTCTTGTGCTCAGATGAGGGCCTGGAAAGGTAGCAGTCGCCGGCACCTTGTCTCCAGCCAGAGCACAGCTCTGCAGGTAAGGGGTGGATTTTACAACTCCACACAGCGCCGCTGGTACTGACAATTATCGTACCGGGTACAGGGCAGAATTGGCCATTGTCAGTTCCCCAGCTGTCTCCCCGCCACAGGGCCCTGACACGGACGCGTGCCGGCCAGTCTCCTGTAGGCGTTCCCCCAAGAGCGGCACAGTGGTACCGGCCACGAGCTGTACCGGGCATGAGACAGGATTGGCCATAGTCCGTCCCTCAGCTGCTAGTGACCAAAGCTCGTTGATACAGGCCATAGCCGTCCCAGAGCTCACCTCCTCGCCGTTAGCCACGAGCCACGCCCAGCCTAACACAGTGCAGGCTACAAGCCGCCACGAAAATAGACCCAACACAGTGCAGGCCACAAGCCGCCAGGAAACCAGGTCTAACACAGAGCAGGCCACGAGCCGCCAGGGAAGTAGACCCGACACAGTGCAGGCCACAAGCCGCCAGGAAACCAGGTCTAACACAGTGCAGGCCACAAGCCGCCAGGAGATCAGGTCTAACACAGTGTAGGCCACAAGCCGCCAGGAAACTATCTCTCCCTGTGCCCTCTCAGCGTTGGCCACAAGTCACGCCAGGCCAAATACAGTGCAAGCCACAAGCCGCCAGGAAACCAGACCTAGTACAGTGCAGGCCACAAGCTGCCAGGCAGCTATCCCTACGGTCACGCAGGCGTTGACCATGAGTCACGCTTGGCCCAGTACAGAGCAGGCCACAAGCCGCCAGGAGATCAGGTCTAACACAGTGTAGGCCACAAGCCGCCAGGAAACTATCTCTCCCTGTGCCCTCTCGGCGTTGGCCACGAGTCACGCCAGGCCAAATACAGTGCAGGCCACAAGCCGCCAGGAAATCAGGTCCAACACAGTGCAGGCCACAAGCCGCCAGGCAGCTATCCCTACGGTCACGCAGGCATTGGCCACGAGTCACGCTTGGCCCAGTACAGAGCAGGCCACAAGCCGCCAAGAAACCAGACCTAGTGGAGTGCAGGCCACAAGCCGTCAGGCAGCTATCCCTACGGTCACGCAGGCGTTGGCCACGAGTCACGCTTGGCCCAGTACAGAGCAGGCCACAAGCCGCCAAGAAACCAGACCTAGTGCAGTGCAGGCCACAAGCCGCCAAGAAACAAGACCTAGTGCAGTACAGGCCACAAGCTGCCAGGCAGCTATCCCTATGGTCATGCAGGCATTGGCCACAAGTCACGCTTGGCCCAGTACAGAGCAGGCCATAAGCCGCCAGGAAATTTCCTCCCTGTAACCCATCAGGCGTTGGCCACAAGTCACGTCGGGTCGGGAGCAGAGCTGGCCATAGTCCGCTCCTCTCCTACGGGAGCACCAGCAGTCGGAGAAGGCCCTACACCCGAGACGTGGCAGAGTCTCACCCAGGACCTTGGTTCCCTACAACTCCACCCGGGTGACCAGCTGCTGGACCAGAGCCCCAGCAGACCTCGCAGCTGCCGCCAGGCCCCATCCACCACTTCCCCGGGCCGAGCTTCCCGTGAGGCATCCCTGACAGCGACGCCGCCCTCGAGCCGTTGCTGCAGCCCAGCCGCCCCAGGTTCCAGTACCCTGGGTCCCCTGCCGCCCCAGGAGTTGCCCCGCACACAAGGGCGTGACCTACCGGTGGGCGAGGTCTCCCAACAACGCTCCCAGATCCGACATCAGTCCCGGCTCCTAGCCCTCTTCGGGCCGAGCCTTTAGCCCCACAGCCATGTGTGGGACCCTGCCCAGGAGCACGCCACTCCGCCCCTGTTTCCCTCCTGACGGAGGAATCGCCCTGGGCCCATCAGTGTCACCCAAGTGAGTGGACTATCTATATATATGTGTGTGTACCCTTAAGTTCAGTTCTAGTGTGCATCTACAGGTATCTTACGAGTGATTCTCTACAGTGTATCCTCAAGTGAAGTGACCAGGAACCCCGAATAAGATTGGACGTGCTGATAGATAGAACGTGGCCGGACCTATATCGAAAGGTAGAGTCCTGCCGCCCTAGACAGCCTCAGTGATAACCTAGACTTGCCCCTTTTGTGTCTTTGTGCCTTGCGCTGGAGTTACGTTCCCCCTCCCCTGTGTTCAGTTAAACTTGCATCAGCGCCTTGTCTCAGCCGCGTGGCTGACCCGGGCATACCAAATACCACAGTCCCCCTGTTAAATACCTTTACAGGCAGCCCTACCTGTTATAGACTTCCGGCTGCCAGTTACCTGAAGTACAGGTGTAAAGTAAGATATACATGTATACAGTGCCGTCCAGTGCTATACGGGTTTTAGAGATTGTGTCAAAACCATTCCTGTGTCCGAAGATATAAATGTGTTGTATATAACACGAGTGTCGGGTGAATAGTGCCATACTTGAACAAGAAGATAAAGTGACAGATAGCAATTGTATACAGTGTTCACTTGCCCCCCCCCCGGCAAATCTTTTGTAATATCTGTGAGGTATTATTATTCTGTGTCTTATGTCTAGAATACATGTGTGATACCCACTGCCTTGTTTTTGTGTCCAGTCCTGCTCTGAGGAGTTACCTCCCGGTCTAGAATAGGAACCTGCTTTAGCCTGCGTATTTGAGGGCGAGAAACTGTCCCACAAATACGTAGCATAACACTGGTGGCTGGCGGTGGTTCTTGACTCGGACGGTAAAAAAGGGCTGGAAAAGTTTTTGTTAAAATGGCAGCCAAAACACATGTACCCCTACCAAAATTTGACCCAGAACAATGCGACATCTCTACTTACTTGCAAATAGTCAAGCCATTGCTCGATATTGGTTTGAAGAAGATAATCAGAAAATTGCGGTCACTCTACCTTACTTGGGAAAGGCAGTAGCTAGCATAGCACCAAAGATAGTCCCAGACCTCACATGGGCTAGATTTACAGAAATTGTTGTAGACGCTATCACCCCGTCATTAGGGAAAGTTGTCTCAGTATCACAACTAGATGCCCTCACATATGACGAGGACCTGGACAATACCCTGGTCCAAGCTAGGCGACTCGTCACCGCCGCATACCCGGATGCTGAAGTGAATGCCCGGGATGAACATATTTTTAATACTCTCCTTAGAGTCCTTCCAGGCATGGTCCAGGAACATTTTACCATCCATGACCCGACAGGAAATTTGGACCGCGACGTCCAACTCATACGCCGCCTACTCGCCGCCCATCCCGACACGCAACAAATCGGGGTTGTGAGCCGGTTCCCGACAAAACCCCCACCCACGCGGCCCCAACCCTCTCCAGCCCCACCGCGAGATACCTCGCATCGGCTCTCCCCAGAGCCCACCCCAGCAGAAGGCGGTCGCCTCAGGACGACAGTACAAACCTCATCACGATCAACCCGTGGGAGTTCACCGCCTGTCATAACCGCTGCCCACTTCACGACATTCGTGAGCAGCTCAAAGTGGCGTGCAAAAGGCAAGCCGATCCACCGAGGCGCCGCCCAATGCTGGCAGTAGAGGAGGGCCCAGCGAACCCCCAACCCCCTCTCGTCGAGGAACCTGACACCGGCTGCGAGACAAAGGCCCCACTGGCGCTGGATTTTTTAGGATTGCCCCCGCACTGCCCTAGGGTGGCGGGGGCCACCTCTGCCAAATACCGACCCCCTGTTTATGAAATGATGAAATTGCAGGGGGTCAAGGCAAGACTCCTGGTGGACACAGGAGCCGCCAGGTCTTGCCTATATACTCACTTTTACTCCTGCCACCAGGGAAAATTTGGACCCCTTCTCCCCACTTCAACCCATCTTATAGACGTGGAGGAAGGCTCCCTACCAATCCATGGGGAAACACAAGCCCTACAAGCAACGACGCATCAACAAGCCTCCACTCGTAATCCCTTCGTCGTGTTCGATTCGTCCTGCCGCGCGTGTGACGGTTACTTGGGGCTAGACCTACTGCAAAAGCTCCACACGCACATAGACTGCCACAGGAGACGGCTCCAGTTTCAGCAGCCCCCCCAAGAACCTGCAAGCATATGTACGTGTGCAAGCCAGGACAGCGCCCCTCCACCTTCTCCTAAGCCGCCCCCGGCCCCACATTTCCCGCGACAGTCGCGTCCTCCCTCACCATTCCCCCTCACCACGAAGCATGGCTAAAAATCAACAAACCCACAGGGACCCATACACTTTTCTCCCCCAGTGTCCCCACCGGGCTCCTCGCGGCCTGCCTAATGTTGCCAACCTTCCTTCCGCCCCACTTGAATGCCATCAAAGTGGCGAACCTGGCGGCTACACCCCTCGCTCTGCCGAAGGGACTTTTGGTTGGAGACCTAGAACCGGCAGAGCTGTGCGACACCACACCCCTAGAGTCACCTCTCTCTCCCCTTCCTCCGCTACCTGAACACCTATCACTGCATCAGGCCGACGAGCTACACCACCTGCTCCTCGAGCACCAGGACCTCTTCTCCACCGGGCCCGCCGACTTGGGGCATACGACGTATTTAGCCCACGAAATCCACACCACTGGGCCTCCCATTCGACAACCCTCTCGCCGGATGAACCCGCACTAATGGGCTGAGGAGGACCAGCAAGTTCAAGAAATGCTGGACACCGGCATCATAATGCCCTCTACCAGCCCCTGGTCCTCCCCTGTCGTCTTGGTCCGGAAGAAAGACGGCACGCAATGCTTCTGCGTCGACTACCGCCGGTTGAACGATGTCACTATGAAAGATGCCACTCCTCTTCCCCGAATAGATGACTCCCTAGACTCCCTACATGGCTCCACCTGGTTTTCTACGTTGGACATCCAGTCAGGATACTGGCAGGTCCCCGTCCACCCCCAGGATCAAGAGAAAACGGCTTTCTCCACGAGCAACGGGAGACTGCACCAAATTAACGTTCTCCCCTTTGGGCTCTGCAATGCCCCAGCCACCTTCTCCCGCCTCATGGAGTCCGTCCTTAGCGGTCTGACATGGGAAGTCTGCTTGGTGTACCTCGATGATGTAATCGTATTTAGTAAAACGTGGGCTGATCACCTGCACCGCCTCCGGCAGGTATTTCAGCAGATACGCCAGGCTGGGCTCAAACTCAAGCCTACTAAATGTGTTCTAGCCGCCCGCTCGGTCCCCTTTCTAGGACACATTGTCTCGGGAAAAGGCATCTCTCCCAATCCTGAAAAGTTAAAAGCCATCGCTAATCAACCGCTTCCCCAAGACGTGCACCAAGTCCGTGCCTTCCTAGGCCTCGCGTCATACTATCGACGGTTCATAAAAGGGTTTGCCGACCTTGCGAAACCGCTCCACGAACTCACTAAAAATGGTGAGCCCTTCGTCTGGAGCAACGACCGCGTCACCGCATTCCACTCCCTGAAGGATAAGCTTGTTTCCTCCCCCATCGTCGCCTTCCCCAACTATGACCTTCCATTTAGACTGTATACCGACGTGTCCCTGGTGGCCATAGGCGCCGTCCTGGCTCAGGTCCAGGAAGGGCGTGAGCACATCATAGCTTGCACCAGCCGCACCTTAAACCCCGCTGAACGCAATTACGCGGCTAACAAATGCGAATGTTTGGGAGTCGTCGGGGCCCTTGATTACTTCAGGGCCTACCTATCGGGCACCAGCGTCACCGTCATCACGGACCACCAGTCCCTCCAGTGGCTACGGAAGTCAGCCACCCACAACGCCCAGCTCCTCTGCTGGCGTGCATCACTGGAAGAGTTTGATTATAAGATCGCGTACCGGCCTGGGAGATTACACACCAACGCTGACGCCCTCTCCCGCCTGCCAGTACAATCACTCCTCCCTCAGTCTGATTTAATCCAACACTGGCAAGATTGAGATCGACCTCCCAGGATTCCCCAGCACCTTTTCAACAAACTCCACCTCGAAGGGGACAAACTCTTCACGCCTTCCGGTCACGTTGTCCTTGACCCGGACTCCGCCGTGAGTGTCCTCACTCACCTCCACTCGGACAATGGTATCCACCTGGGCACAAAGAAGCTGACTCAGGTCTTCAATGACCTCTACTGGGCCCCCAACCCCAGCACCCTAGCCCAGCGTGTCACCCAGGCGTGTCGAGCATGCTGCCTAGGGAAGGACATTACCCGCACAGTGGGTCCTACCGGCAAAATTACCGCCCACAAGCCCTGGCAGCTTTTATCCGTCGACGCTGTCGGGCCCCTGCCACCCAGATCCGGCTACCATTACATCATCGACGTGTACTCAAAGTTCCTTATTGCTTGCCCGGCCAAGGAACACATTGCCGTCGCCATAGCCGATGCCCTAATGCGCCACGTCTTCCCCTACTTTGGCGTGCCCCAGGCCATTCACTCCGATAATGCCCCTGAATTTACGGGTCAAGCATGGAAAGAACTGTCCGTCCTGTTCGGCTTTTCCATTTGGCACTCCTCCCCATACTGGCCCCAAGGAAACGGGGTATGTGAGAGGAGCCATCGAACCCTCTTAAACCAAATTAGGACCCGGATCCAGAGCACCCAGGATCAAGAATGGCCTGCCCACATCAAAGTCATACAGTGGGGGATGAACACAAGCCCCCGCGATGATGGCATCACCCCACACGAACGCGTATTTGGAGAGGCGCCCCTCCTCCTCCCTCTCCGACAACACCTACAACCCCCCGCCCCGTCATCCCTCGCGGACCCCTTATATCACCTGAAGCATCACCTGCAACACCTGCACAGCCACCAAGATGCTCAGACAGATTCCTCCCCTACTAACCCTTACAAACCAGGTGACAAGGTCTTTGTGGCCTGCTTGCCCACCCCTAGTAAGGTCGCCCATCGCTTTATGGGGCCGTATGTAGTCACACAGGTCCCCAACCCCTTTCAAGTCGTCATCGACTACCACGGGACACCACGCACTTACAGGAATCGCCACATCCACCCCTCCCGTGACTCCACAGGGCCATCCGCACCCACCCCAACCACGAGAGCCGGTCCCATGCCAACTGCTCCCCAGGAAGAGCCCTTTGTTTATTATTCCTCTCCCTCCCCTTCCACCCCGGCTTCCACCGCCACACCACCCACCCCACGTGCTCACCGCACACTGGCCAGAAATGCCACGCCGGCCTCTCCACGCTCCTCGCCAAGCCCAACCCCCACCCCGTCGACCTCGCCAACCAACCATACCGCACTACCTCACACTCCGCCCGCCCCCACCCCACCTTCCCTTTCCTCGTCGCCGCCCACTCCACACCTAACCACGACCACAACCCGTTCTGGGCGCATCTCACGCCCACCCATGTGCTACACCTCAACCCCTACGCCAACCCATTTGCCCAGTAGCGATCAACTGCCCACCCCACCCCCCAATACCGTCCCAATATCCCTCCTTTCTCCACACCTCGTGTGGAAAAACCCGCCCAACTCCATTCCCAGGGGAACAACGCACCCACACTCCACTGGCAATATAAGCCACACCAGGCTGCCTCTGGCCAGCATTCGCTTCCAGGACACCACTGCCACCACCACCATGCGTGTCACCAGAGTCACCTGGATTCCCACCGTCGGACGGAATCTACGTGTGAGGAGCATGCGCCACCTACTATCCCTCCTCCGGCAGGCGAAACACCCTTCCACCCCACAGGTCGCCTACACGCCCCAACTCACCGCCAACGTAGCCTCCGACCATTGGACGTCCTTCCTCAGCCACCTCAACCCCATCCACAGGACGGCCAACACTCACCTGTACCACCTCCAGTCACAAGGTCGTGACTTCAACACAGAAGAGGGTGGTGAAATACAGGAGTTAGGGGTTGGAACCACCAACCACACGGCGAGCGGAGCAGACTACACCAGCTCCCCCAACCCCCCCCCAGATCACCGGGAGATTACTGCCAGCGCAGCGCGGCTGGGAGCAGGAACGACCTACCTGTTCAACTTCCCAGCGCACCTCTTGTGCTCAGGTGAGGGTCCGGAAAGGTAGCAGTCACCGGCACCTTGTCTCCAGCCAGAGCACAGCTCTGCAGGTAAGGGGTGGAGTTTACAACTCCACACAGCGCCACGGTACTAACAATTGTCGTACCGGGTACAGGGCAGAATTGGCCATTGTCCGTTCTCCAGCTGTCTCCCCGCCAAAGGGCCCTGACACGGACGCGTGTCGGCCAGTCTCCTGTAGGCATTCCCCCAAGAGCGGCACCGCGGTACCGGCCACGAGCCGTACCAGGCATGAGGCAGGATTGGCCATAGTCCGTCCCTCAGCTGCTAGTGACCAAAGCTCGTTGATACAGGCCACAGCCGTCCCAGAGCTCACCTCCTCGGCGTTAGCCACGAGCCACGCCCAGCCTAATAAAGTGCAGGCCACAAGCCGCCAGGAAAATAGACCCAACACAGTGCAGGCCACAAGCCGCCAGGAAACCAGGTCTAACACAGAGCAGGCCACGAGCCGCCAGGGAAGTAGACCCGACACAGTGCAGGCCACAAGCCGCCAGGAAACCA
>JAGKTI010000613.1:52492-91117 GCA_018397915.1 Birgus latro | reverse complement strand
TTTGAATGTTAAGGGGAGAAACTAACTTTCTCAGAGGCCAATGGTACAATATTACAGCCTACTTGAGTGTCTAGTCTCTGCTGTGTACCGTTGAGAAAGTCTATAAATTCTCGACTCTAGAGAATTGGCGAAGTAAGCCAGCATAAAAGTGAAATCGCCACTTGATTTCACGAGTCTATTCTCTCGTAATAAATGACTCGATAGTCATTCCTAGCACACATAGCTATACATTGTATACCCTGATATACAATATTACATTTTCCCCCGACACCAACCACCCCGATCCACAAGTAACTCAGGCTGTGCACGGCAAGCTTCCCAAGACGCTCTACCATCAAATTCCTGAGGCTTCTTTTCAATTGGACCCCAATTCCAGCCACGCACCTCACTAGTTTGGGGCCCAGAAACCAGAGCATCACAAATATGGCCAGGACTGAAAACCTCTGCACTACGATTGCTCATCCCTGCAATGCCACCTCTAGATGCCTGTGATCCATCAAAACTCACCATACACTGTCCACTCCCTTCACATGCTCCCTGTACACTAAACTGAGGCTCAGCAGTGCAATATCTCTGTACAGCCTCAACCTTCTCACCAATCATCTTCACATGGTCATCCACATTCTTCAACTGGCCATCCACATGCTGTCCGCACTCCATCATCATTTCCTCACCAATCTTCAGCTGGTCATCCACACACTGGCTGTACTCCGTCACCATTTCCTTACAAATCTTCAGCTGGCTATCCACACGCTTGCATCCACACGCTTGCTGCATTCCGTCACCATTTCCTCACTATTTGTCTTCAGCTGGTCGTCTACAAGCTGCTTGCACTCATTCACACCTCTGCTCACCTCATACTTCTGCTGCTCTAGCTTGACATCTAGTTCCTCAATAAGCTGTTGCTGTTCTTCCTTCATTTCCCCCAGGGAGCATCTGGCTGTCCTTGCATCCTCAGTTGCACTTTCCTCAGCTGCCCCTGCAATATCTCCTGAAGCAGTTCATGTCGTCGTTTCTGTTCTTCATTGTGCCTGTAATTGTTCACTCTCTGCCTTCAGTTGTTCTTTGATTTCGTTCCTGATCTCTTTCGTTTGTGCCTTCATTAGCTTCACAATCGTCTCCAGGGAAATGTCCCCCTCCTGCCAGCTCGAGACCTTGTTTGCACACCTATTGCTTCCATGTCGAAAGTTAGGCTCACTGCAGCACTGAATAATCCTACTCCTGACACCAGTGTTACGTCCCAGTCCCCACACTGCCACAGGTTCCAACAGCAGTAGTTCAGTATAGGAAGGTCGTTGCCCAATGAGTCGTTCTTCCTATGGTCAGCCTTTAGGTGCACAGTACACAAGATCAACTGAGGCGAAAATAAACACTGGCTTCTTAAAGTTCACTGTCTTTATTTTCCAAATAATTCCACTTAATACTTTCTAACTTCACTTCACTGTTCTCAACCACACTGAAGCTAACTGCAGTTGCACTTAATGCTTGACAACACTTCACTCTTATTACACTTCAGTGTTATTATACTTAATGCTTAATAACACTTCACTGTTATTACATTTCACTGTTTTCACAAGTACCGAAACTATACAAACTCCTACAACACTTCTCTGTTTGCCAACAACATTTCACAGCTTTCACAAGTACCAAACATATACAAACTTCACTGACACTGCACCGACACCCAACTAAACTTCACTCAAACTGACCGAGGCCCAACTAAAAACCTGCTACTGTCTCATCCCCAACCTTATATAAACTTGCATTGTTCGAGAATTATCTATTTCTCCACAGCTCTGGAATGTGCTGGCCCTAACTAACCTCCCTTGGCAACACAGTTACCAATTAGGAGTCATCAAACATGCCAGAGTCTTCTTACATTACATAACACTCTAAATCATTTACCAAACTTTAATTAAATTACATAATTTAACTAACAATCACGTAATAAAACATTAGGGAGAAAGAGCATAAACATTAATGCATAACGTACGAAATAACTACGCTTATGAACACCAGGCAAATACTGGCAACTCTGACTCGTACCGATAGCAGCCTACCGGTAAATATCTAGAAGCAATGAGATGCTTCTCGACTTCCTAACTGGCAAATCCCCCTTCGTAACAATACTTATTGACAGAGTTAGGGAAATAACAGAGGAATTAGTTGGAAAAGAACAGGGAGGTTTTAAGAAAGGAAGAGGTTGTGTAGATCAGATATTCATTCTATCTTTAGTGGAAAAGTTTCTAGAGAAGGGCAAGACATTGTAGGCAGCCTTCATGGATTTGGAGAAAGCATATGACAAGGTGGATAGACAAGGATTGTGGAAAGTATTAAGAATACATGGAGTAGATGGGAAGTTGTTGAAGGCAGTGAAGAGTATGTATGAGGGTGCTATGGCCGCAGTGCATGTGGATGTCAAACTGAGTGAATTTTTCCATTTGAAGGTTGGATTGAAACAAGGATGTGTCATGTCTCCATGGTTGTTCAATCTGTATATGGATGGGGTTATAAAAGAGATACAAGGTCGGGCAGTGGATGATGGAGCGGCCCTAGTGAGAGAGGGCAGTGTTTGGAAACTCTCTGTACTGTTGCTTGTAGATGATACTGTGTTGTTGAGTGAAGACGAAGGGGAGCTGCAAGGTTTGGTAGATGAGGATAGGAGAGTGTGTAAGAAGCGGAATCAAATGGTGAATGTAGGGAAAAGTAAAGTGATAGTCTTCGAGAGAAGTGAAGTCAGTGAATGTACAGTGAGATTGGATGGGGACGATATGGAGAATGTGAGTGCATTTAAGTACTTGGGTAGTGTGATGAGTAAGGATGGAAGTCTGGAGGGTGAAGTGCTTGAAAGGGTGCAGCAGGGAAGGAAGGTTGATAGTTCCTTGAAAGCAGTGATAAGAAACAGGGAAGTGGGCATGGAAGTGAAAAAGTTGCTACATGACAGTATTGTGATACCAACTCTAACATATGGAAGTGAAGCTTGGACCCTGTTGGAGGGACAGAAGTCAAGAGTGAGAGCAGAGGATATGAGTTATTTGAGAGGAGCATGTGAAGCCACATGGAGAGAGACTAACAAATAAGGAAGTGAAGGAGCGTTTTGGTGTGGACGTGGACGTGATAGGAAGTGTTAGGAGAAACACATTAAGGTGGTTTGGGCATGTGGAGAGGATGGAGAGTGTATGTGAATGAGGGGGAGGGGGAGGGGGAGGGCGAGTTTGAGGTGTAGGGATGGCGTGGAGAGGTATAATGGAGAGGGGGGTGTAAGCTGGGAGCGGGGCAGTGAAATGGCGGGGGACACAGCGACATGGAGGCGATTTGTTTGTGGCCACGCCGTGGGGGATTGAGGCGTCTGGCAATAGATAGATAGATTATTTCCGGAAGTATTATTGAAATACAGGAGTTAGGGGTTGAAGCCACCAACCACACGGCGAGCGGAGCAAACGACACCAGCTCCCCCATCCCCCCCCAGATCACCGGGAGATTACCGCCAGCGCAGCGCGGCTGGGAGCAGGAACGACCTACCTGTTCAACTTCCCGGCGCCCCTCTTGTGCTCAGATGAGGGCCTGGAAAGGTAGCAGTCGCCGGCACCTTGTCTCCAGCCAGAGCACAGCTCTGCAGGTAAGGGGTGGATTTTACAACTCCACACAGCGCCGCTGGTACTGACAATTATCGTACCGGGTACAGGGCAGAATTGGCCATTGTCAGTTCCCCAGCTGTCTCCCCGCCACAGGGCCCTGACACGGACGCGTGCCGGCCAGTCTCCTGTAGGCGTTCCCCCAAGAGCGGCACAGTGGTACCGGCCACGAGCTGTACCGGGCATGAGACAGGATTGGCCATAGTCCGTCCCTCAGCTGCTAGTGACCAAAGCTCGTTGATACAGGCCATAGCCGTCCCAGAGCTCACCTCCTCGCCGTTAGCCACGAGCCACGCCCAGCCTAACACAGTGCAGGCTACAAGCCGCCACGAAAATAGACCCAACACAGTGCAGGCCACAAGCCGCCAGGAAACCAGGTCTAACACAGAGCAGGCCACGAGCCGCCAGGGAAGTAGACCCGACACAGTGCAGGCCACAAGCCGCCAGGAAACCAGGTCTAACACAGTGCAGGCCACAAGCCGCCAGGAGATCAGGTCTAACACAGTGTAGGCCACAAGCCGCCAGGAAACTATCTCTCCCTGTGCCCTCTCAGCGTTGGCCACAAGTCACGCCAGGCCAAATACAGTGCAAGCCACAAGCCGCCAGGAAACCAGACCTAGTACAGTGCAGGCCACAAGCTGCCAGGCAGCTATCCCTACGGTCACGCAGGCGTTGACCATGAGTCACGCTTGGCCCAGTACAGAGCAGGCCACAAGCCGCCAGGAGATCAGGTCTAACACAGTGTAGGCCACAAGCCGCCAGGAAACTATCTCTCCCTGTGCCCTCTCGGCGTTGGCCACGAGTCACGCCAGGCCAAATACAGTGCAGGCCACAAGCCGCCAGGAAATCAGGTCCAACACAGTGCAGGCCACAAGCCGCCAGGCAGCTATCCCTACGGTCACGCAGGCATTGGCCACGAGTCACGCTTGGCCCAGTACAGAGCAGGCCACAAGCCGCCAAGAAACCAGACCTAGTGGAGTGCAGGCCACAAGCCGTCAGGCAGCTATCCCTACGGTCACGCAGGCGTTGGCCACGAGTCACGCTTGGCCCAGTACAGAGCAGGCCACAAGCCGCCAAGAAACCAGACCTAGTGCAGTGCAGGCCACAAGCCGCAAAGAAACCAGACCTAGTGCAGTGCAGGCCACAAGCCAGTAGGTAGCTATCCCTATGGTCATGCAGGCGTTGGCCACAAGTCACGCTTGGCCCAGTACAGAGCAGGCCACAAGCCGCCAGGAAACTATCCTCCCCGTAACTCATCAGGCGTTGGCCACAAGTCATGTCGGGTCGGGAGCAGAGCTGGCCATAGTCCGCTCCTCTCCTACGGGAGCACCAGCAGTCGGAGAAGGCCCTACACCCGAGACGTGGCAGAGTCTCACCCAGGACCTTGGTTCCCTACAACTCCACCCGGGTGACCAGCTGCCGGACCAGAGCCCCCGCAGACCTTGAAGCTGCCTCCGGGCCCTATCCACCACTCCCCTGGGTCGAGCTTCCCGTGAGGCATCCCTGACGGCGATGCCGCCCTCGAGCCGTTGTTGCAGCCCAGCCGCCCCGGGTTCCAGTCCCCTGGGTCCCCTGCCGCCCCAGGAGTTGCCCCGCACACCAGGGCGTGACCTACCGGTGGGCGAGGTCTCCCAACGATGCTCCCAGATCCGATGTCAGGCCCGGCTCCTAGCCCTTTTCGGGCCGAGCCCTTAGCCCCACAGCCACGTGGTGGACCCTGCCCAGGAGCACGCCACTCCGCCCCTGTTTCCCTCCTGACAGAGGAATCGCCCTGGGCCCATCAGTGTCACCCAAGTGAGTGGACTATCTATATTTATGTGTGTGTACCCTTAAGCTCAGTTCTAGTGGCATCTACAGGTATCTTAAGAGTGATTCTCTACAGTGTATCCTCGAGTGAAGTGACCAGGAACCCCGAATAAGATTGGACGTGCCGATAGATAGAACGTGGCCGGACCTATATCGAAATGTAGAGTCCTGCCGCCCTAGACAGCCTCAGTGATAACCTAGACTTGCCCCTTTTGTGTCTTTGTGCCTTGCGCTGGAGTTACGTTCCCCCTCCCCTGTGTTCAGTTAAACTTGCATCAGCCCCTTGTCCCAGCCGCGTGGCTGACCCGGGCATACCAAATACCATAGTCCCCCCTGTTAAATATCTTTACAGGCAGCCCTACCTGTGATAGACTTCCGGCCGCCAGTTACCTGAAGTACAGGTGTAAAGTAAGATATACATGTATACAGTGCCGTCCAGTGCTATACGGGTTTTAGAGACTGTGTCAAAACCATTCCTGTGTCCGAAGATATAAATGTGTTGTATGTAACACGAGTGTCGGGTGAATAGTACCATACTTGAGCAAGATGTTAAAGTGACAGATAGCAATTGTGTACAGTGTTCACTTCCCCCCCCCCCGGCAAATCCTTTGTAATATCTGTGATGTATTATTGTTCTGTGTCTTATGTCTAGAATACATGTGTGATACTCACTGCATTGTTTTTGTGTCCAGTCCTGCTCTTAGGAGTTACCTCCCGGTCTAGAATAGGAACCCGCTTTAGCCTGCGTATTTGAGGGCGAGAAACCGTCCCACAAATACGTAGCATAACAATTTTTTTCTTTGATTTTTTCTCTTTGAGAGAGACAGAGTATATATTTTTCTTTCATTTTTTTCCTTTCTGAGAGAAAGGGAACGTTAAAAACGCCGCCAGTCGACCTTGTGCAAAAAGGCCAAATCGTTTGGTCCAAATGATACGAGTGACAGCTGACACATGTAAACAAACAATTGTGCCCGCGAACTTTGTGGAGGAAGCAAATATTTTTTTTATTTCTCAAACTTCTGTGTCCCACAAATAATCTAGGATGAAGTTGAATCTGCCAGTGGCCCTCATATACCTTCAGATAAATTTCAATTATGGGGTTTTTGAGGGAACATGCGGTGTTGACAACTTTAGTTACGAGGAACCTGGTGAGAGGATCAACAAATATTCAAAAGGTAGGTTGTGGTATGTGTGAGCCGGGAAAATTTTTACTTTTGTGCAACAAGTACATTTGGGAACTGATAATCATACGGCATAGTTTAAGCAGCAGGTGTACGATGTGATTCGCTTTCTCCATCCCCAAATTGTTTTGGTAATTCTTTACCAAGGAGGCGCAGCAATTCCACCCATATTATAACAGACTTACGATCTCGAGGTAAATAATTATGGTACATATGCTGTCAGAAGTTTTAATACACTCCTTTATCTGATGAGTGTTACTCCAAACACGACCAATAGTAAATTTACATAAACCTTTTAGATTGGGATATACTGTAATTAATCTCTAACTCACCAGTAATTATTCTCCTTATTTCCTAGCTAGTTCCCTCTGATTTGGCCAAATCATAAAGGTTACTTAGCTAGATAGAGTTGGAACAACAGATGGTGATGGACCTGATGTGTCAGTCGCTTTGCCTGGGTCTTCCAAGCGTCCTTAGATACATATTATACAGCGTGTAGCTTGAACAGGGTGGTAGAAATGGCGAGTCTCTTCTCCCTCATGGGATTTTGAGATGCCAACTATTTATTAATTACAATTGGCTAAATACAGTTAAATTACTTCATGAAATATACAAGGTGAATCTAACAATTTAATCTTAGTTTTAATTAAACTAAAGCCAAATATGCCCTTTATCTATATAAATATATACTGAATCCTCATCTGCTTTTCACGTGAGGGTACGTCATCCCACCACGCAGGTGCAGTTAGGTCAGTGGAAAATTCCTAAGTATTTACGTATATTTACAGTATAGTTGTCCACAAGGGTTAAACGCAGTAGTATTTATTAATCATAAGAATTATTAACAGAACGTAATCTCTGGGTTGTAAAACCACTTGAATTAATCAGCTCTTCGGGTTTACCCCTGCTTTTAGTAGGGACAATTATTTTAAAAGTAAAGAGTGCAACCGCTCTGGGGAAAAATATTTCCAACAGTTTTGAGACTGGCGAAAAATGATACGCTGTATCATGTAATATGACCCTTAGCCAGGAGCTCTCTCCATAGGTCTCAGGAACCCTGTGCCACGGCCCTTTTAGGTCGCGCGCCGTGACCCAATTGCTCTCCACCATCAACTGTCTCCAGGGTAGCCGTTTGTCAGGGGGAAATGAGAGTTTGCTCTGGCGAGGTCGCCAGATGTCAGGGGAAAATGAGATTTTTACTCTGGCGTGTCGCCAGATGTCAGGGGAAATTTAAGTATTCCCAAGAAATAATGAAATATTGTATAATTGGTATACAATGTATAGCTAAGTGTGCTATGTCAATTCTCTAGGGTCGAGAATTACAAACCTCCTCAACGGCACGCAGCAGAGCTGCAATATTGAGCTGCAATATTGTACCGTTGGCCTACGAGAAAGTTTCTTCTCCCCCCCCAACAATCAAAAACAAAATTATAATAATAATAATAACAACAGGCTCTTGGCTGAGCCAACTCCCAGCTAGCACAACGGATTTAAAAAGTGATGTCAAAACTGGCCTAAGTACCGGCCGTGATTTAATTCAAAAGTTGTGCTAACGCAGAGTAGCAAACTGTATTAAATAACAGAGTGGAGTAATTAAACACAGTTGACAACTTTAACAAAGCTCAAGAAAAGAACTGTGAATTTATTAATTACAAAGAAATGAATTTACGTTACATGAAATTCAAATCAAATAAAGGAATNAAATTTACGGGACGATGTCACGACTCACTCAACACAACGTTACAATGTAGAAAATTCGTGACACCGTTAACTCAATGGGCACCAGTTTATCAATAGTTTTTATACTGGTATGTCCCCTGCATTTAATTTTTACAAGTCTCAGCACTCCCTCCAAATCTGGATGTGTGGATATCACTTTAGCTAATGGCAACTGGGATCTTGGTTGTTCTGTTTTTACTAAGACCACATCTTCTATGTTTATAACTGACTTGTTGCTGGCAGCCTGAGTCCCATAAAATCTTTCTCTTAGGCTCAAAAGATATTCTTCGCTCCAGTGTCTATTCCAGATGTCCAATGCCCTTTTCAGACAGTATCCCTCATGTAGATGTTGTCCTAGTTTATTATTTTGTATTGTAGGATCATCTACTTCTTCCTGGATATCCACACAAGGCACCGGATGGAGTATCCCTCATGTAGATGTTGTCCTAGTTCATTATTTTCTATTGTAGGATCATCTACTTCTTCCTGGATATCCACACAAGGCACCGGATGGAGGTTTCTGCCATACAGCACATGAGCCGGTGTCAGTGACTTAATTGAAATGCTAGTGTCGTCCAGATAGATTAATGGTCTGTCATTAATCCTAGCCTCAATTCAGTCATCACTGTTCTCAGCTTCTCTCTGGTGATCATAGTTCTGTGTAAGGTTTTTCTTTGGCAGTTCTTTACTATACTAATCATTCGTTCTGTAAATCCATTTTGCCATGGTGCTTTTGGAGCTATGAACTGCCAGGTACAATTTCAGATTCCCAGTGCTGACTTAACCTTAGGGTCATACATTATGTTTAAAAGTAGAGGTGCTGCTCCAATGTAATTGGTTCCATTGTCACTTATTAATTTACTAGGACAAGACCTTCTAGTTGCAAATCTTCTAAATACATTCAGGAATGTCTCTGAACTTAAATCTTCTTCCATTTCTGGATGGACTGCTCTTGTGTAGTTGCAAGTAAACAAACATACAGTAGGCACGGAAAGTATTGACTTTTTTTGCCGACGTCATTCTTTTTTGCATTAAGTGAAGTTGGGTCAATACTACCCTCCCCTGTGATGCGAAATGAGCTGACGCTTTTTCAACGGGAGCTGGCAACCCTGCTTGATAGGTCTGGCACCACAGGAGCAGGCTCAGTAATGTTTGGGCAGCCACAGGAGGAGGATTGTCTCTGTGTGTGATGCACCACGAGGGCATGTTTTGACTCAAATAACACAGTTATTTGGTTACCTACCACATTCTCATCATGCCTAAAGTAACCACAAGCAAGGACAAACGTGTGGAAGTGATTACTTTATACAAAGCTGGCCACAAACTCCCATTTATTGCAAATCAGATGGTGTTAGACTGAGGACAGTGCAGAGACTGGTGAAGCGGTTCAAGGACAGTGGGGAGGCCATTCCTCCCACTCCACTTCCCAAGCCTGGGAGACCTCGTAAGACAACCTTCAGGACCCGTCAGCTGATCTCAAGGCAAGTTAGCAAGGATCCAAGGCTAACAGCACGGGATTTAAAAGAAAAGAACCCACAGTTGCTGGCAGATGTGTCTGTCAGAAGTGTGCAGCAGCTGTTGCATGACGATCTGGGCTACAGGAGTTTTTGTGCTCGTAAAAAACCACTGCTAACTGCACTTCAGAAGAAAAAGAGAGTAAATTTTTGTAAGAAATATCTTGCCTGGAGTGAGGAGCAATGGAAAACTGTGCTTTGGAGTGATGAGTCAACATTTACTGTCACTGGTACCCCTTCATCACGAGTGTACCGCAAACCAGGCAGTGACCCCCTGGATCCTAAGTACACTTCCAAGTTTGTTAAATACCCAGCCTCACTCATGGCTTGGGGCTGCTTTACATATTATTTGGAGCTCTTATGTGATGTTTTAAGTGACTCTTTTGATAAAACCAAGGCAAGAGTATTTATGCAAGATTCTGCCCCTGCACATGTTGCAAAGTCAGTGAAACAGTGGCTAACAGACTGTGAGGTTCCCTTTATTCGAGATTGGCCCGGAAACAGCCCAGATATCAGTCCCATTGAGAATTTATGGGAGCACATGAAGCGGCAGTTGCGTAGTATGGACACATCATCTTTGCCTAAACTTGAGGCTGCAGCTATGGAGCAGTTTTAGTCCGTCTGTTCTGCAAAACTACGCCATCAGTCTCCCCAGACACCTTAAGAAGATAATAAAGGTGAAGGGGAATGCCAGTAAATACTAAATTCAATGGTGAGTGTTAATTTATTTGTTTCTCCTTGCTAACCACAAGAATGTTTTCTTTTTTTAAGATGGCGTCAACACTTTTCGCGCCTACTGTATATACACACCACATGGGGAGTTCCCTCACCCGTAACAGTTATAGCCCGTGTAATCAACTCCAGGTATTTTGAAGAACCGACTTACATTTACTCTATCCTTTGGTAAAGCAGGTGGTCTGGGATTGTCATATGGTTGTTGTTATTCCTCCTACATATAATGCAACTCTTGAGATCTTTCTTTACAACCTGTCTACCCTTAGGGATCCAATACCTTTCTCGGATTCAGGCCAAAGTCTGCGGCACACCTCCATGGAGAGTTAACTCATGGGCTTCCTTAACAATTAACTGTACAAAATGATCATTCTTGGGTAACAGTATAGGATGTCTAGTTTGGAGAGGCAAATCAGCCTTTACTATTTTTCCACAGCGTCTGATCAGACCTTTTCCATCAAAGAATAATCCTAAATCTCTTATCAGATTATTATTGCTGCCAGTGCCTTGACATAAAAAGTAAAAAATCTCTCTGTAATATTTTCTTTGATGCCCTTTCAGCCAAGATTCCATGGGATCAGACTCCTCAGATCCCACTTTCCCATTCAAAAATTTAACAACTAGCTAATTTAGTGTTAAGGAATTGTCTTATTAATGAAAATCTACTAATGTCAATCACATCTGGCTCAGGTACTGCAGGATCCAAGTTTACAACACTAACCTCAGCAATACTATATTTTCTGCTCAGGCCATTCCTTAGTAGGCTAAGTAACCTTTAGGACCTTTAAACCACAAGTTATCTTTGATCAGTCTCTTGAATGTCGAACCTCTCGAGAGCAGATCAACTGGATTTTGTTTGGAGGATACATGCATAAATTTAAATTCGGAAGACTGTTCTTTTATAGTCTTCACCCTCTTGCGGATGAAAGGAATTTTACTGTCCTTCTTTCCAATCCAGTAAAGACATATCTCACCATCAGTCCATATATAAATATCTTCAAACTGAGTGTCAAGAGTAGTAGTTAAATACCTGGCCAATTCAGTTCCTACTTCTATGGAAGCCAATTCCATTTGGGGTAGGGCTCTTCCTTCATTGAGGCATTCAGTAGGAGGTGGGTGGATGTGGTATTATTTGTAGGAAGTCCGGTACAGGGGTGGATCAGCCAGAAAGATTGTTGGGAAGGATGCTTCTATAAGTTGTTTTGGCAGGGGGGAACTGACGGATATGGGGATGTGGGTGTGTTGGTTGCGGAGAAATGGGTGGAATATGTTATGAATGTTTTGAGAGTAAGTGATAGGAAATCAGTAGTGAAAATTTTGATTGGTAAGAAAATGTTATGAATGTTATGAGAGTAAGTGATAGGATATTAGTAGTGAAAATTTTGATTGGTAAGAAAATGATTTCAGTTATATCGGCATATACTCCACAGGTAGGATTGGATGACGCAGAGAAGGATAGATTTTGGGATGATTTAATAAGTGTACTGTAGTAAGTGGTATGGGCGATGATGAGGTAGTGTTCTGGGAGGGGATTTAAATGGTCATGTGGGTAAAGCAGCTCAAGGTTATGAAGGAGTCCATGGAGGATGTGCATATGGTGTGAGGAATGCGGATGGGGAAAGAATACTCGAGTTTGGGGAGGCTATGGACATGATTGTGTGCAACACACATTTTAGAAAAAGAATAAGTCGGTTGATTACGTACGAGTCCGGGGGAAATAGTAGTCAGATAGATTATTTTCTGGTCAGGAGAGTTGATAGGAGGTTAGTAAGGGATGTTAAAGTTATAGGAAGTGAGGAATGTGTGCAGCCGCACAAACTGTTGATTTGTGACATGATGGTTAAGGAACGAGTGATGAGAAGGAGGACATATGTACCTAGGAGGAAAATATGGAAGCTGGGAAACCAGTCAGTAAGGGATGCCTTTTATAGTGAGATGAGGAGAGTGGTGGCTGAACAGGGAGCTGTAGATAGAGGCTTTAATGAACAGTATAGAGCCCTTAAGAACAACCTCTTGAGAGTTACCAATGCAATATGCTGTTGGACAAGAGGCCCACCAAGACATAAAGTAACTTGGTGGTGGGATGAGGGTGTAGAAGCCGCAGTTAAGGAGAAAAGAAGGCTTTTCTGGGAATGGAAGAAGGGTGATAACAGAGAGGAGTACTTGGCTGCCAAGCACAGGGCTAGAAGAGAGGTATACAGGGTGAATCTGAGTCACGGAGTCTTTTACTTGATAATCTAAATCATGGAGAAAGGAAAAATATGATTTTTAGTGTGTCAAATCAGGTGAAGTGGGATAATCGGGACATTGTAGGTGAGCAGTGTGTGAAGAATGATGAAGGAAGGGTAGTGGTGAACAGTGAGGATATTAAAGATGCATGGAGAAAGCATTATAGCCGGTTGTTGAATGAGGAGTTTGATTGGGATAGGGAAGGTTTGGAGCCAGCAGATCCAGTGTTTGGCCCTTGGCCTTTGATTGACGCTGCTACTGTGAGTGAGGCAATAGGCAAGATGCAGGTGGGGAAGGTGGTAGGAGTGTCTGGGTTGACTGCCGAAATGTTGAAGGCCTCAGGAGATACTGGGGTGAGGTTAGTCACTGACCTGATAAACATGATTACGTATGAGTGTGTTGTCCCAGATGATTGGCTGAAGAGTGTAATTGTAAATGTGTACAAGGGAAGGGTGATGCCCTGGAAAGGGGAAATTACAGAGGTATAAAGCTCTTAGATCAGATAATGAAAGTAATGGAGAGAGTTCTAGAAGGTATGATTAGAGAAAGAGTGAATATCGACGAGATGCAGTTTGAGTTTATGCCAGGCAGGGGGACCACTGATGCTATATTCATTGTTCGAAAGCTTCAGGAAAAATATATTGGAAAGAAAAGGGAATTGTATTTTGTTTTTGTTGATTTGGAAAAGGCTTTTGACAGAGTCTCTAGAGAGGTGGTGAAGTGAGCAATGAGAAAGCCAGGGTTGGAAGAGTGGCTGGTTAGGGTGGTTATGGCCATGTACGTGGGTGCTCGCACCCAGGTAAGAGTGAATGGAGTTTTGAGTGATGAGTTTTCCATGAATGTTGGTGTGCATCAGGAGTCAGTTTTGAGTCCCTTGTTGTTTATCATGGTGCTTGAGGCCCTCTCACGTGACTTCAGAGGTGGGCTCCCATGGGAGATGTTGTATGCTGATGATTTGGTTTTGATTACAGAGAATGAAAAGGAGGTGGAGGAAAGATTTAAGAAGTGGAGAGATGGTATGGGGCACAAGGGCTTAAGGGTAAATGCAGATAAAACAAAAGTGATGATATCTAGGGTTGGTGGCAGTACAATCAGAGGAGAGGGATAGTGGCCATGTGCAGTTTGCCACAAGGGTGTGGGAAGTAATTCCATCTTGTGTAGTGTTTGTGATAAATGGGTGCACAAGAGATGTAGTGGTATTAGAGGTAGACTGTGAGATAATGCTGATTTCATGTGTGCGGCATGTCGGGGAGAGCAGGTGGAGATTGTTAGGCATGAGAGGGTTGAACTTGCTGGTGAGTCTCTTGAGTGTGTGGAGGAGTTTTGTTATCTAGGAGACATGTTATGTGCTGGAGGTGGGGCTGGAGTTAGCTCGGTTCCTAGGGTGAGAAGTGGTTGGAAGAAGTTCAGGGAGCTGTTGCCTCTCCTGACTTTTAGGGGACTCTCCTTACGTGCTAAGGGGTCGTTTTATGCTGCATGTGTTAGGAGTGTGATGCCGTATGGTAGTGAGACCTGGGCAGTAAGGAAGAGGATATTCGCAGGTTTAAACATACAGAAATGACAATGATTAGGTGGATGTGCACTGCGTCCCTGCGTGCAAGGCCTGGGGGGGCTGGGTCTACGATGGAAGAGTTGAGAGGTAGGATGGGACTGGAGTGTATTGGTGCTGTGATGAGGAGAGGTAGGCTGAGGTGGTTTGGACATGTGGAGAGGATGGGGGATAATAATTGGGTACAGAGGGTGATAAGTGTTAATACAGTATTGGGGGAGAGGTAGACCGAGAAAGACATGGGACGAGGTCATTAAGTGTGACTTAAGGGCTGCCAAAGATCGAGCAGCATGAAGAGCCACCATTAGGTGACCAAGGCCGACTCATGCAAGCTTGTTGGTGCCTTCAAAAACGAAACGAAACAAAATTCTGGCTTTAGACATACAGTAAGACCTCACTATAACGCACTAATTGGGGCCCAAGCCAGTCCGAAAAATGCGAAATTCCAATAAAAGCGACATCCGGACTTACCCCTGCTAATCCGGACTTTTTCCGATATATCACACATTAGTCCAGATTGCATCAGTGGTTTTCACCACCTTTGCAGTATTGTACTGTGTTATACCTTCACTACATTAATCAATTGGCATAATAATACTGTACTGTGCACTGAAAAAAATGTCTTTTACTTGTCTTATTGTGGTGAACATAGCTGAAGTGGTCATGCAGTCCGGACTGCTTTCTGGCTTTATCGGACTTTTTCCGATATACAGGAGTTTAGTCCGGTAGCTCCTCGAGTCCGGTAAAAGCGAATTCCGGTCTATTGAAGTCCGTTATATCGAGGTTTTACTGTAATAATCATTATATAATCTATTTCACAATAAGCTACTGCTCTATATGCCTTTTGAGAAGCATCACTAAGTCTATGTAAATGTGACTTCACATTACTGTTTATCTTCTTGGGAATACATATGCTTGATTTATTTTCAACTTCCTTTCTAATCTGTTCCCATTGTTCTGCATACGTCTCACCTAATTCAATGTCCCAGTCTGACTTTTCTCGCCAAGCCTCTTGCACCAAACATTTGCCCCTAATAACTTTTTTTTTTTTTTTTTTTTTTTTAAGTGTCCGACTCTGGGCATAGGCTTCACAGCCTGCTATCAAGGCCCAGTCGTCCTCCTACAATCTACATGTCACCACTTCGGCGCTTAACACCCACTGTCCATATTGAATACATGCTAGGGCTGTCTCATACAGGACTGGTGTATTGGTATTAGCAGGGTCATTTTTACGACATGTCGGCGGGTCTTCTGGTAGATCAGTAAAGCCTGATTTAATGAAATTCAAATCCTTAAACTGTTCCCTGCACCAGCGAGGATTCGAACCTGGGTCCCACGGGACCGCAAGCCAACTCTCTACCGATCGAGCTACCGCCTCCCCTATAGGACTGACCAATCCTAATGGGTCGAAAAACATTGAGACCTGACTTAACAAGGACCTCTTGGTGAGAGTGACATCAGAGAACTTAATTGGTTGTAAACTTATGTCATCAGCTCTTCTATCTCAGTTAAGACCCAACACATTTTGAGTTTTGGGAATGTCAGTATTGGGATAGTTATTGGGATATTCCTTTTGTATTCTATTCCTTAAAAGCAGTAAATTTGTATTCCAGCTTTGTAATGACAAATTTGCCTTCCCACATTCAGAAATGGCTACTTCATTAGCCTTCAATGCTTCCCTCTCTGTATAAGCAACACCTTGCAGATTATCCATATAAAAAGCCCGCCTTATTTCTGGGCATTTGGCCCTTTCAAAATGATGCTTCAATGTGTTGCAAAGTAGGAAAAGACTAGCACAAGAGCCATAGAGCACCAATTGGAAACAGTAGTCTAAGTTTTCAGTGGACTATCCTCCTTTTGAGGGTCTAGAGGCCAGAGGAATTTTTTAAATTTCCTGTCCTCCTCTCTCAATCCTATTCTGAGGAAAGTCTTACTGATGTGTGCTGTAAAAGCATAGGGTTTCTCTCTAAATCTTAGTAATACATTCCCTAACTTCTCAGTTAGTGTAGGTCCAGAGTATAGGCAATCGTTCAGGCTAGCTGACCCTTTGGATGCTTTACTACTACAATTGAAAACTGTCCTTATGAGAGTAGTTACCATACTGAATCCTTGCTTACAGCATGATGTGGTAAGTAATGTCCTTCTTTGTGGTTAACAGGGAATTCTACCTCTTCTATAAATTTATTCTTCATTTGATATTTTATCTACCTATCTATCTGTCTATTGCCAGACGCCATAATCCCGTAAGGGGTGGCCATTTGACTTTGAGTTATTTGTTGTACAGGGAGGGGCACTAACCCTCCACCAATCCACTTGTTGACATGTAGGGAGCACATATGTTTTGGTTATACGGTTACCACCCAGCATTTTCAATGGTTTCTTGATCTTTTATAATATTGTATTATCATATATGATTAGATGTTCTGGTTCATCTCTCAGCTTTCTTAGAAGAGAATTTAACTGAGCCTTAGCTGCTTGGTAATTTGTTGGTAACTCCGAGTGGTTTAGTTTCCATGGTAATCCTACCCAATACTCTCCATCTTTAAATTCCACAGACTGTTATACAAATCCAAAGTTATTTTATCTTCAGGGGTTGGTTCTTCAGAGTGTATTCCCACACCGTCAAGGTCCCACAATTTGCATACAGGTTCAATTTTTTCGTCCAGCAAATCATTTATCTGAGTAGGTTCTAATTCTGCTCCTGTTGTAGCTACCATCAATGACTGTGTGGGGGTAACAAAGACTGAGTCTACCAATTTGGCCTCTCCTCTGGCTTGCTTTAGAAAAGGCAACTGACCCATAATAAGGTTACCTCCTGGACTCTTGAAAAACTGTTTTTTTTTCTGCTTGAAAGTCCTATGTAGGAATCTTCCACAGTAATCTGACCCAGTGATAATTTTTATGGGACCCACAGTATCTGATTTAACATTCTGTTTTGTCAACCTTATCCCTGAGTTCTGTAGATGATCAGAGGTTTCATTCAGCCCTTTTATATATACAGTGAACCCTCGTTAACTCGTGGTAATTGGGTTCCAACCCACCATGAGTTAGCATTTTTACGAGTTAATGGGTTTTTCCCCCCCACTCCCTCCAAAACATTATGCAATACAGTACTGTACATTGAGAAAAAATAAAAATAAAACTATTAGAACTTTACCTTGTTTTGGTACTGCAGGGAAGTATTCAAGCTTGGAGGAGGCCTTTGGCAGGGTGAAGAAATGGATTGGGGGGCTCTTTGTCACTTTTCTGAACACTTTTCTAATAAAAACACTGAACATTTTGAGCACTTAGACTACACACACTTTGATTACTATACAGTAGTGTACTGTACACTGTAAATGAGTTTATTTATTTATTTTTTTTTTTTTTCCATGATAACCTCTACAAGTTATCCCAAATTACGAAATATTGAAGTACGAATTAATGAGGGTTTACTGTACCTATATTCTTGTTTCTGTATTACCCAGTACAGCTGGGAGTAGACTGTAGCACCAGTCGAGCAGGGCAGTACACCCAAGGTGGATGGAAGGCTGATGACAGGGAGAGCTGGAGCTCCCGTTTCATCAGCCTTCAGGACTTGTTCCTGACCATCCCCCTTTGCTGAACTTTTTCAGTGTCTTAGTAACACAGAGAGTAGACCAGCATGCTCTCCAGTGCAAGTTTCTCTAACTATCAACACCAAACCATATGCACACTACACACTACACTTCCTTTTCAAAATTAGTAAAAGAAAATGGCGCACAAAAATCATGCCTTGGAGTCCCCAGGAGGGGGGGACCATAAATGCCCCCACCATCCGCCCCTCTCCCGGTGACGACTCACAGAGCTGCCTGGAACCACCGTCTAACTCACTCCTCCTTCATTTCTGTAACATTCGCGGTCTTTCTTCTAACTTTCACTCAGTTGAACACCACCTCTTCTCCTCTAAACCTCACCTTCTCTTTCTCTCTCAGACTCAGCTGTGTGGGGCAGCTGACAGCAAACCCTTTTCTGTATCCTCCTACTTTCTCTATTCTCATTTCAAAGCCAAAGGTGGCTGTTGTGTATATGTACGCAATGATCTATCTTGCTCTCGTGTTCCTGAACTTGATTCTTCTGAATTCTTTACTCTCTGGCTTCGGCTTTCCTGTTATTCTCTGACTAAATATATCTGTGCTGTTTACTTATCTCCTAATTTTACTGACTATCAAAAATTCTTTGACTATCTTACTTCTACGATGGAACACATTCTATCCATTTCTCCTTTCTCTGAAATCTCCATTCTAGGAGATTTCAATGTTCACCACCACCTTTGGCTCTCCTCTCCTTTCACTGATCCACCTGGTGAACAAGCCTTCATCTTTTCTATCCTTAATGACCTAGAGCAGCTTGTACAGCACCCTACCTGTATCCCTGACCGCCTTGGAGAGAGTTCCAACATACTTGACCTTTTCCTAACAACTAATCCTTCTGCTTACACTGTTAATCTTTTCTCTCCGTTGGGCTTCTCTGATCATAACCTTATTACCTTAACCTGTCCAGTCACTCCGGTACGGCCTGTACCCTCCAAAGAAATGCCTCCTGTGGCACTTTGGAGCTGCAGATTGGGAGGCCCTCAGGCAGTACTTCTTTGATTTTCCTTGGAATGATTATTGCTTCCATGGCCAGGAGCCATCTGAGTGTGCCTTGCGCATTACGGAGGTTATTCTCTTGGGCATGGAAGGATACATTCCTTTCTCCTATCCTCTGACTAATGCAAGAAATCCTTGGTTTAATCACGCTTGTTCTAATGCTGTCCGCAATAAGGAGAGGGCCTATAAGAGGTACTGGAGCCAACCCACCCCTGAATCACATCTTTTATATATTTCTGCCCAGAATCGTGCTAAGTCTGTTCTTCGCCTTGCTAAAAATGCTAAATGTCCTCAACTCTCCAACTCAAATTCTTCTCGCTCCTTCTGGCACCTTGCCAAAAACCTTTCTAACAACTTTACCTCATCATCCTTCCCTCCTGTTTTCTACTCTGATGGCTCTCTAGCAATTTCTTCTACTGATAAAGCAGATCTCTTCGCTCAGACTTTCTAACAACTTTACCTCATCATCCTTCCCTCCTGTTTTCTACTCTGATGGCTCTGTAGCAATTTCTTCTACTGATAAAGCAGATCTCTTCGCTCAGACTTTCTCCTCCAATTCCACCTTAGACGATTCCGGTGCTATTCCTCCATCACTTCCCCCCTCTGACTTCCTCTTGACTGACAATAAAATATCTTCAGCTGATGTATTTTCTGCCATCACTGGCTTCAATACTAACAAGGCATATGGGCCTGATGGAGTCCCTCCTGTTGTCCTCAAAAACTGTGTTTCTGTGCTTACACCCTGCCTAGGTAAACTCTTTTGCCTTTGTCTATCAACTTGTACCTTTCCTTCCTGCTGGAAGTTTGCTCTCATTCAGCCAGTCCCAAAGAAGGGTGACCATTCCCAACCCTCTAACTATTGTCCAATTGCTTTAACATCTTGTGTCTCAAAAGTTTTCGAGTCAATCCTTAACAGAAAAATTTTAAAGCATCTTTCCTGTCACAACCTTCTTTCTGATCGTCAGTATGGGTTCCGTCAGGGATGCTCCACTGGCGATCTTCTCACCTACCTTTCAGACTCCTGGTCATCCTCCTTTTGGGACTTTGGCGAAAGCTTTGCCATTGCACTTGACATCTCAAATGCTTTCGATCGAGTCTGGCATAAATCTTTAATTTCCAAACTGCCCTCCTACGGTTTCTATCCTTCTATCTGTGCCTTCATCTCTAGCTTCCTTTCTGGTCGTTCTATAGCCGCAGTTGTAGACGGCCATCGTTCTTCTCCCAGACCTATCAACAGTGGTGTTCCTCAGGGCTCTGTCCTATCACCAACTCTTCCTTTTATTCATCAATGACCTTCTAAGCTGTACATCTAACCCTATCCACTCATATGCTGATGATTCCACCCTTCACCTTTCCATTCAGTTTCCGCAACGTCCATCTCAGTAGTTACTTCAACAAAAAAGGGATGAGGCTATGGCACACCTAATGTCTGACTTGGCTCGTATCTCTGATTGGGGTAAAAATAATCTTGTTATTTTTAATGCATCAAAAACTCAGTTCTTACACTTATCATCCCGACAAAATTTTCCTCAGGATTACCCACTAGTGTTTAATAATGAACAGTTATGTCCTGCATAATCCTTGAACATTCTTGGGGTTTCATTCTCTCGGGATTTGTCTTGGAAAGAACATACAGTATTACATCTCTTGTGAAATCCTCTTCCAAGAGATTAGGTGTGCTAAGCCGATTCCGAACTTTCTTTACCCCTGCACAGTTGTTGACCTTGTACACGGGTTTTATTCGCCCGTGGATGGAGTACAACTCTCATGTGTGGGGAGGCTCCCCACATGCAGCTATTCTCAATAGGGTGGAGTCAAAGGCTTTTCGTCTCATTAACTCTCCTCCTCTTACTGATTCCCTTCAACCTTTGTCTCTTCACCGCACTGTTGCATCTTTATCTCTCTTCTATCACTACTTCAACGGTCACTGTTCCTGTGAACTGTCTGCTTGCATCCCTCCACCTCTATGACGGGCACGCAGTACCCGTCTAGCAACAAACTCTCATCCCTTTTCTGTCCAACTCTCTAATGCAAGAGTTAACTGGTACTCCCAGTCCTTCATTTATGCAACTGGTCAACTCTGGAACTGTCTTCCTCTGTCTGTATTTCCTACTTCCTATGATCTCCAGTCTTTCAAATGCAGTGTGTCCAGGCATCTTGAAATGAACGGATCTTTAATTTGGCTCTCTTTTGTATTGTTTTTTGCTTTTTCTTGGAAGGAACAGTATGCAGGCCTGTGGCCTTTGGTTCCTTCTTCCCTGCATAAAAAAAAAAAAATCTGTTGTTATATGGCATTTATATCTGCCAAGTTGTATCACAGGTCTAACTAAATCAAGAGACTGGGTTTCCTTAGTAGTTAGGAGGCTTGTAATGGCTATATTTACTTTCCCAGTACATTAATAGGTAACTTTAATTTCCTCACAATGTCTCTGCAGAAATGAAGGTTTTCTGTGCACCCGTATCAAAGAAAGCACATTCTAATATGTTTGTATATTCTATCATTACCTTCACATCTGCGACTGGAACTTCAGCTGGCATTGTTACTGGAGTACACCAGGCCCTCAATCTTCGCAGATTCTGCTTTCACAGCCCCCACACATTCACGGATTGTCCCTGGATTGTCCCTTTGTGGAGGCAAGATTTCGTTCGGGGCCCAAAAGTGTCACCACGTGGATGCTCGCTGGTCATTCGCGCCAAAACAGGCCCGCACCAAACCACCGCACTCCCACGCTCCTCTGTCCCCCTCTCGGTCTGTGTCCTGCCGCTGTCACAGTCATTTCGCTGCCTATATGTTGCCACGCCAAACCTCACTTGATCTCGGTATTGTTCCCAATAATTGGGCTCTCACGTGTTCAAAGGTAAGAAGTGCATTGCTGTGCTAATATGTGAGTGAATTAGCTCCTAATTGTGTGATTTACTTGTGATAGCTTTGTCCCGCATGTGTCTGTGTTGGCCCACTAGCATGGGCCCCAGGCGTCCCGCATTCCTTAGTGGTGAGCTCACCCCTAAACGGGCAAAGAAAGTAATAAGCTTGGAGGAAAAGGTGAAATTGCTAGACAAATGTAGGGAGGGTATGAGTTATGCTGGTGTTGGGAAATTATTTAACATAATTGAGAGCACAGTGGTAGGTGGTGGCGACCATCATCCACTCACTTGATGTAGTGCTGCCTACTTCTTCCTTAACCTTTATCATTCTTTTTCTGTGCCTGCCCTCCTCTCTTCCTATTTTTCCTATCTTTCCAGTCACTTCTTATTGCTTTTCTTTCTTTTACAGGTGGCTTTACATTGAGTGACAAGCCAAATGGTTTTCTGTAAGCCAAGAAACCATTTACAACGCTGGGTGGTAACCATATAACCAAACCATACGTGCTCCCTACGTGTCAACAAGTGGGTTGGTGGAGGGTTAGTGCCCCTGTAAAACAAATAACTCAAAGTCAAATGCCCACCCCTTACGGGATTATGGCGTCTGGCAATAGATAGATAGATGGAGAGCACAGTTCGGTACATAAAGAAAAATGAGGAGAAAATCAGGGCGGCATTGGGATCCACTGCTCCACCCTCAGCCAAGCAAGTGTCGCCGGTGAGAGACATTGCGATGTCGAAGATGGATCATGCACTGTGTGTGTGAATTAATGACCAAAGCAGGAAAGGAAATCCCATAGACAATGTTGCAATTAGGGCAAAGGCGATAGCACTGTATGACAGGCTGACCCATTCACCTCCCGACCCCGACACGACACACCAAGCATCAGTGCAGAGCCCGGACCAGTCGCAACCACCCATCCTGAATTCGCAGCCAGGAAAGGTTGGTTCAGTAGATTCAAGATGTGGTTCTTCTTTCACAATATGAAGGTGAGAGGGGAATTAGACCATGTGGCAGCAGCAGCATTCCTGGAAGCACTTCAGAGAATTATTAATGAAAAAGAATATAGGCCTGAGCGGGTATGGAATATTGATGAGACAGGCCTATATTGGAAAAAAAATGCCTTCTAGGACCTTCGTCTTGAAGGAGGAGAAAAGGGCTCCTGTGTTCAAGGTAGCTAAGGACTGCTGCGCCTTACTGATGTGTGCCATTGCTGCTGGCCACATGATCAAGCCAGGGTTTATTTTTAAGTTGGTGACCCAGGGCACTGAAGCGACACAACAAAAACCTCCTACCAGTGTTCTGGATGCACAATAAGAGAGTGTGGACCACCAGCACCATCTTTCTGGAATATTTCCAACACTGTCTCCTGACGGAGGTGTGGTCATACCTTTAGGAGAAGGGCCTTCCTAGCAAAATCCTCTTGCTCCTGGACAGTGCTCTGGGCCACCCACCATCACTTAAGGGTATGTGTGAGGATGTGGAGGTTGTGTTTTTGCTGCCCAATGCAACCTCCCTGATACAACCTCTTGACCAGGGTGTAATAGCAGCCTTCAGTGCCTATTACACCTGGAGGTCAACACAGAGGCTCTGTGTATCTTTGGATATGAACCCCGACCTGAGCGTCTTGGGCTACTGGAAGGGGTTCACCATTGCTGACTACCTCACGGTGGTGCAGGAGAGTCTGAAAGATATGCACCCTGAGACAGTTAATGGCTGTTGGAGGGCTTTGTGGCCGGAGTGCATCCGAGATTTTGGGAGATTTGCTCCTCAGGAGCAGGTGAACCAGGCCATGAGGAAGACAGTGGAGTTGGCAAGGTTTGTAGGTGGTGAAGGGTTTGAGGATATGGAAGAGGGTGAGGTGAGGGAGCTGGTGGAAGAACATGGTGTGGCTCTCACCAATGAAGAATTAGTGGAGCTCGTGCAGTCAGCGAGTAAGGAGGAAGATGCAGAGGAGGATTCTGAGAAAGCCCTGCTGCAGCAAGGCCTTGCCCTTGAAAAGCTGGGGAAGATAATGAGGGGGATCGCACACATGAAGCAACTCTTGTATGATGCAGACCCATTGAAGGTGATGAATGGCCTAGAGCAGATCATAACGCTGTACAAAACACTGCTGGATGACATGAAGCAAAGCGGTCTCAGTTGCCTGTCACAGTGTTCTCAAAGACACTGCGACCTCTTCTTGCTGCCGCTGCTGTCACTCGCTCATCTTCCTCCATGACATCTGAGCCTGAGGAGCCTGTATCTGTGCCTGAACCTCACCCCGTGTCTGACCCTGAACCTGTTCACTCTGACTGTGACAGCGCATCATCCTCTCCACCTGCCTCTGAAGATGAAGTTAACAATCCACCACCACTCGGCGATGACGCTAGCAGTGGAGATGAGATGGAGTCTACGCTCATATAGACTGCTTATGCCATGCAGTTACACTCCACATCATCTCATCCAGTCATCCGTCATCGGTTCTTGCATGGCTAATCATCTTCAATGTCATCGATGTCTTGTTCATCATCATCATCATCATCATCATCATCACCATCATCATCATCATCACAAGTCGTCAGAGTTTGTCCGCCAAAAGTTCAGGGACAGTGGTGAGTTAACCCCAAATTTAATGGGTGTGGTTGTAAGAAGTTGGGGTAAATATGTAGCTGATGACTTGTGTACATCTGCTCACAAGGGGTGATTTGTGGCTGTAGAGGCATTTTGAGGGAGGGGGGGGGCGCATCAAACATTGGCGGATTTTCCACTTTCGCAGGGGTCTGTGTCCCCTAACCCCTGCGACTATTGAGGGCCTGGTGTATTTGCATTTGCAACTCTCATATTGACATTTGCAGTTTTAGGAACCTCATACTTCATCATCCTTGGACATAAAGCACTATGATGGTTGTCCCTTTTACATTTGAAACAAAGATTTAGTTTAATCTTGCAGTCCGCGGAAGTGTTTTCGGAATTCATGCAAATCATACAACACTCCAATTCCTGAAGCCTCACTATTCTAGAAGCATAATCAGGATAATTTTGACAAGATGCATTGGAATGTTTGCCAGAAAATACACAGACCTTCCTGTCCTTTACCATGGAAATTTTTACCTCCTTATTTTCATCAGCTTGTCTATTCCTTGTCCTTAATGTTTTATCCTCAGATTTTAAAGAGCTAAGAAAAGTACCTATCTCTTCTTTAGGTACAGACTAAGCCGTCCCTGACTTAGGTTTCCCAGCCAGTTGGTTAGTGGTTCTTTTCCTTATTTCAGCCTTCTGTTTATTTTCAGCAGGCTACTCTGTTCCTTGCAAATGTTCACAGAGTTGCATCAAGCCCTCCTCAATCTCCTCAAAGGAGAAATCATCCTTTTGGTACCTACATACAAGGCATCCTTGGTTCTTGGTAGGAGCTTTAAGGACACAAATCTAGAAAGCACCCAACCTGCTGCTTTAACATCTTCGGAAGTACCTAAAGCCTTTAAATTACAACTCATCGCAATCTGAAAATTTTGCAAGGAATCAAAATCACGTTTAGGTGTGGGTAATTCAGTTAGAGCCTTAAATAATTGGGTATTGACTTGCTCCCTGTCTTCATAATTGTGACTAAGGATAGTCAAATTCGCCTAATAGCCTAATTGTTTTCCGCCACAGGTAATTCCATTATCAACTTGTAAGGCGTCCCCTTGACTTGTCCTAGCAGATATGAGAGTTGACTCACATTGGGGAGATCTGTTCTATCATGGACTAAGTATTTAAACTGATCCCAAAAGGATTTCCAATTTTGCTCGCCATCAAACTCTGGAAGCATAATTTGTGGTATTGCAGCTTTACTCCACTGTTCCACAACTTGTGTTTCTGCGGTAGTATTATACAGTTTAGACTCAAACAACTTCACGATTGTTTTATATTTCTCTAATTTATTTTCAGACTTCGTAGTCTCCCACTCCAAAAGATCTTTATCATCATCTTTTGCTGTTGCTGTTTCTATATTAACATAGCTTTCTTCATACTTAATCCATCTGTCCTTTAGTATATTCAAAACTCTACTTAATTTCTCCCTTGACTGAGGTGTTTCATCTAATAATTGCTTACATTCATTTATGGCTCTCATTACTCATCCTGCCTTACCACTGGATGACCTCTGTAACAAAGAAATAGACAATTTGACTGATTTCTAATTTTCTTGTATCACTATTATTTTGAACTTAAATTCACAACCACAAATTTACCTGAGCTCAGTAACTATTAATCATTTTAAATTTTAAGGAATGTAGGGATTTGGTTTAGGGTATTAAACCTGTCTCTCTGGGCTGTTAAACCTTTTAGGGTTATGTCTTTATCCCCACTCTTAGTTTCCAAAATAACCCAAATTTCCCTGAGCTCAGAACCAATTAACATCTTAATATGGCATAGGACCACCCAAAACTTGTACAGTATAGAATTGTTCTTTCTTTAACTCGTTGTAATTTAGGCTACTGTATAAATTTCTGCAGAACCGCTTCTCTGCCTTGGTGATTCCAGTGTATACCATTGGCTTTTAGAGTTGCCTGGAAAGGTTTTGCATTAAAATAGATAAAATCCTTTCCCTTACGTATCCTCTGCAACTTCCTATTTACCGCCCTTTTACCTAATTTATACGTACCATAGCAAACTGATGAACCATATGGTAGGTTTCTAGGCTCAAGAAGGGTTATGGTTACCGAGGATTTACATGAACCTTCAATGGCTCCTACCAAGGCCAAAATGTTTTCAACAATTTTGTTAACTTCCACATCTTCATAAATGTCATTTCCTCCCAGGAAAAGGATAGTGCGATCATGCTCCTAGTCCAGTACGGCATTTAGCCGCTCATCATCAGAAAAGAAACTTGCCCTTCCTCCAGGAGCTCTGTAAATATACATTTCCATGTCCACCACTTCTACAGAACACAGAAGTAGACTGTGCCCCACAAACCCGACCTTGCACTCATTCAGCGCTTCTGCACACATCTGTTCTTCTCACTCGGGGCACCAAAAATATGTCAGAAATTTTTATACACTATCTGATGACCAACAGTAAATTTACAAAAGTCTCTTAGGAGATTTAAGGTATAATTAATCCTCTAACTCACCAGTAATTATACTCCTTATGTCCTAGCTAGTTCCCTCCAATTTGGCCAGATCATAAAGGTTAATTAGCTAGATAGAGTTGGAATAATGGGTGACGACAGGCCTGATGTCTCGGTCGGTTTGCCTGGGGCTTCCAAGCGACCTTAGGTGCGCATTATACAGCGTGCAGCTTGAACGGGCTTTGGAAACAGAGTGGTAGAAATGGCAAGTCTCTTCTCCCTCATGGGATTTTGAGGTACCAGCTATTTATTAATTACAGTTGGCTGAATACAGTTAAATTATTTCATGAAATATGCAAGGTGACTCTAACTTAACCCTTTTGCTCACGCGTAAGTTTTAATAAGTTTCATGGCTCATGATTTTACTCACCTATGCGCGCCGACAGGCCGCCCGCGCGTCGCAATTAACACGCATTCTCACCTTATTTTCGCCACCCAAACCTCGAAATATTCCCATGAAACCCACATATCTTATTCGCCGATGTTTGTTCTAGCTGATAAGCCAAAAAAAGAAAAAAGAAATACGAATACTGTATAAGTACTGTACATTAGGCTGCCGTGAATAAACATTTCGGAACGTTGATCTCACTTCCCAACATCGTCATTCGAATGTTTTCCATCACACGAAAAAATGTTATTAGAAGTTTTGATAGAGAATTTCATTGGCTTTCTAATGAGTTGTGTCCAGTTGTGATGCGATTTGTACTTTTCGAGAAAATAGCCAAAAACTAAAAGCCATTTTTTTATTTTTTTATTTTTGTTCAGGGAGCTCTACTGCAAAAGTTTTCCCATGCACCTTATGTTTTTATGATATAATCTTATGTTGAATTTCATGGGTTTTCTCAGGGGCTCCTCTGATTTTTGATACGCCTCATAGTTTCTGAGTAAATCACAAAAAACTACAGGGTACTCACGGCTGCGGTGCACTTTCGTCATGCGTGCACAATAACCTTCTACGTAACAACAACTTTTCATTAGAGAAATTACATAGTTATGTCCTGTACATATGTAGAATTCACTGATCTTTTTCATGGTTCTTACAGGAAATCGATAAGTTCAATAGAGTTCGAGTAAATGGACAACAAAGATCGAATACTCTTCCTCGCCTGCAAGCGAGATAAAAATGCTCAATTTCCCTGCCTCATGAGCACCTACATATTTTCGCTCGTTAGGTTTTATTATTATTATTATTTTTTTTTTACTCTACTTATACACGTGAAATGTCATAAGCTTTTTGATAGTGCTCTCAGAAACTCAACATGACCGCTAGTCTTTTTGCTAGGTACTGATACTGAAGCTGAACTTTTTTCCTACTCATATGTGTATACCTGTATTTAAAAAACAATACTTTTTGTGTGTAAAAACATTGAAATGTAGAAATAGGTCAATGTACAAATCAACAAAATATGGATAACTCACTTGTTCCAGAGGTGTTGAGCTGCTGGCAGGAACTTGAAGGAATTGAAGATGAGTTAGGTAGTGTGTGAGTGTGTGTGTGTGTGTGGGTGCGTGAGTGTGTGTGTGTGTGTGTGTGTGTGTGTGTGTGTGTGTGTGTGTGTGTGTGTGTGTGTGTGTGTGTGTGTGTGTGTGTGTGTGTGTGTGTGTGTGTGTGTGTGTGTGTGTGTGTGTGTGTGTGTGTGTGTGTGTGTGTGGGTGGCGTATTCTCTCTTCCTTGCACAACGTTTGCCTAACACATAAAATGCACACAATAGATTTCTCCACGAACATTCGCTGCACGACATATGTATATAATGTCATATATGTGTGTTGCTGTGTGGCATATTTTGTTGTCTCTGATCGTTACGTAAACTATCCTCTGTCAGTCAATGCACGCAACATTTCTCGGTGAACACTCTCTGCACTATTTTATACGTATATTTCACACTGAACCATATGCAATATAAAACACTATCACATTAGGGGAGGCGGTGGCTCAATCGGTAGAGAGGTGGCTTGCGGTCCTAACGGACCCAGGTTCAAATCCTCGCTGGGGCAGGGAACAGTTTAAGGATTTGAATTTCGTTAAATCAAGCTTTACTGATCTACCAGAAGACCCACTGACATGTCATAAAAATACCCTTGCTAATACTAATACACCAGTCCTCTATGAGACAGCCCTAGCCTGTATTCAATATGGACGGTGGGTGTTAGCACTGAAGTGGTGACATGTAGAGGTGTATGGTATGTAGGAGGACTGCTGGGCCTTGAGAGCAGGCTGTGAAGCCTATGCCCAGAGTCGGACAGATTTAAAAAAAAAGAAAAAAATGATTCCATCCCAGCCTCCTCTGTTATTCCCTTCCTTACTGTATGGCATACGAGAGCACCTGTTCCCTTAGCAACTAATGCATATGTCTTTGTATCTGTATGGCATAATATAATGCCTGCTATGGTAGGTCAGTTATTTCACTAATCCAGGCAGGTATTTGTTTCACAGATATAAGTACAGTAAGATCTCACTATAATGGACTAATTGGGGTCCAAACCATTCCGAAAAATGCGAAATTCCAATAATAGCAACATCCGGACTTCCCCCTGCTAATCCGGACTTTTTCCGATATATCAGACATCAGTCCAGATTGCATGAACGGTTTATAAACTGTTTTGACTACCATTGTGGTACTGTACTGTGTTATAACTTCACTGCATTAATCAGATGGTGTAATATACAGTATATAATAATACTGTACTGTACAATGATAAACATGTCTGTTATTTATATTATTGTGGTGAACATAGCTGAAGTGGTCAGGCAGTCTGAACTGCTACTGGCTTTATCAGACATTTTCTGATATATAGGAATTTAGTCTGGTAGTTCCTCAAGTCCGATATAAGCGAATTCCGGTTTACTGAAGTCCATTATATCGAGGTTTTACTGTAATGGCTTCACTATAAGGGGAAAATACATCATTTACAGGCAGGGTGAGAGTGGAAACCTTGCTATAACAAACCAGACTCCTGCCTCTAGGCCTAACGGCTGATAACGGGCCCCAGTGCTTTACAAACAATATATCTATGTTCAGTAGACACAATCACTTCACAGTATAGTAAAAAACACTGTACAATCACAATATTTCAATAATGGCATTAGCCTCGGGTGGGAGGGGGAAAATGGCGGATTTATAGGGACAACGCAACACCGCACGACTCTGCTGTCTGACTGCTAGTGGAGCACTGAGATTTTATCACTACATACAGGCCCATATGAGCCACTGCAGTGTTGCCTAGGTCTTACCTCGGGAGAGACACGTTGCTGCTAGAACGCATCAAAATTTGACGCAAATCGACCGGAAACTTATTTTTTGGTTATTTTTTTAATTTTTTATACGATTTGCGGCCTATGTGGTTCTACACACCACACCACATGGAACGCAAATTGCGGTTCCGTGCGCGAAAGAGTTAATTTAATCTTAGTTTTAATTGAACTAAAGCCAAATATTCCCTTTATCTATATAAATATGTATTAAACCCTCATCTGCTTTTCACGTGAGGGCACGTCATCCCACCACGCCAGTGGAAAATTCCTAAGTATTTACATATATTTACAGTACTGTATATGTAGTTGTCCACAAGGGTTAAATGCAGTAGCATTTAATTTATTAATCATAAGAATTATTAACAGAATGTAATCTCTGGGTTATAAAACCACTTGAATTAATCATTAACGCTCTTCAGGTTTTCCTCTGCCTTCTACAGGGACAGCTGTTTTAAAAGTAAAGAGTGCAACCTCTCTGGGGGAAAATATTTCCCACATATGCAATACAGATAGCTGTTGAATTGTGAGTGCAAGAAGTGATTGGAAAAAAGCAAATTATCCCTATTTTTGGTTATTTAAGGAAGCAGCCAGGTTTCCTGCGGCATTGTTCACCAATGATCTCTCTGACTGGCCGCGTCGTTTACCAACCTTCACTCCGATTGGACGCGTCAGTGTATCCCACGTCAGAGCTGTGAGAAACAATGATTTAACCGAACCAAACCTAATCCAACCTAATCTTACTTCTGTTTGACACTCGGCTTTCAAATTAAAAAATGCACCTTAGGAATGTTAAATATGGTCAGCCACTGATAGACGTCAGTACGGTAGAATATTAATGCATTCTAAATACAGTAATCCCTTTAGTATTCGGATGCATCACTATTCGGACATCATGGGCTGTCCGCCCCCCAAAATGCCCCCAAATTCGAAATAATCTGAAAAAAATCCTATTTTTTTGGACCGCGTCAGTTTGAATTTCCCGCATGCGGCGATAGGCTGTGTTTTCGTGCGTCGCGCCTGTCTGTCTGTCTCATTTCACGCTTCGTTCCTGGCTCGTAAACACGCTCTGAAAATGGCGGCTGAAGTGGTGATACCTTACCTCCTGCAGGGCTTGATGCTGCTCTTTACCTTCTTCATCATGTGTGTGATAATGGGCCCGCCACCTGAGTAGAGGAAGAAAGTGGTTCTGACTCTGGAGAAGAAGAGGGAGTTGTATTAGAGAAGGTGGACGCCGGGTGGCCGACATCACAGGTCCTATGTGAATTCAACCTCCCAGGACTCGTCACTAAACCACACAGGAATTTAATAATAATAATAATAATAATAATAATAATAAACGGTTTATTAATAATGCAGTCCTGGGACTGAAAATTTGTACAGGGGGGTGGATTATATACCTTATTCTAGGAGCTAAAACTACCTAAATCTAAGACTTAACATGTAACTACGGTCTACTGTACATTGTTTATGCCTCGGATGATGGTGGGGATGGCACTTCGTCTGTACCTATCCGTGCGTGGGGCTTTCAAGGGCACGAGTTTGTTCGTGTGCCTCGTTGTTCTAGTGGGGGGCGGCGCGTCAGGTGGGAGGAAGTGCCGGTGTCGCTGACTGCTCAGTAAGCCTCCACCGAATATGGTGAGTGCTTGCTGGTATCTCTCGGCCAGCGTGGGCAGGCTCAGGCTAGTTAGGGCAGTGTTGTAGTTGACATATGCAGGGCCAAGGATGACTCTGCATGCCCTTTTCTGGACTCTCTCCAGCTGGTGTAGCTGAGTGGTGTTCAGGGAGGATGACCAAGCTGGAGAGGCGTAGACGAGTTTAGGGAGGATAAAGGAGGTGTACACTCCCCTGAGCTCGCTCGCCGGTGTTCCCAGAGACCTGAGCCTGCGCAGCATGTAGAGGCGGTAAGATGCTGCTTTCACCACACTGGCCACGTGCTGCCCCCAGGATAGATGGTCGTCCAGGACCACGCCAAGCAGCTTGAAGGTGTTGACTACCTGGAGTGGGTGGGGGCCGATGGTGAGCTGGGGTGGTGGTACAGCTGTTTTTGACGTGCAGACGTGCATCACCACGGTCTTGGTGTGGTTAATGGTTATACTGTTGTCCTGTGTCCACGTCTGCAGTCTGTCCAGCGTGCGCTGAAGCGACGTGTAGTCTGGCGCCCTGTTGTTAACGGTGATGCCGACAGTGCAGTCATCCACGTATTTCCAGCGATGTGGGGTGTCAGTGAGGGCGTCATTTATCATCATCAGGAAACACAGTGGCCCCATCTTGGTCCCCTGGGGCACCCCGCAGGTCAGCTGGCGAAGCGAGGAGACATAGCCCTGATAACGGACGGCCTGCTGGCGGTCAGTGAGGAAATCAGCCAGCCACGCTATCAGGTCAGGGTAGAGTCCCAGATTTATGGCCTTGTTAATGACAACAGAGTGATCTACAAGGTCAAATGCCTTTCGGAAATCCACAAAAGCGAGGGCAAGAGAGGTGTCGCGTTTGTCCAGGTGGCTGTGTATGAATTCAAGACAATTGACTAGGTAGTGGGAGGTGGAAGTGGCTTTAATATTTCCAAATTGTCTTGCATCAATGTGTTTAATAATTTTGGAGTAAGACCAGTCAAACACAAAATCTTCACAAATAAGGCTGGGGATGGGGGTGATAGCGACTGGCCTGAGGTCATTGAATGACTGAGGGTTTGTTGTCTTGGGGATTGGGGTGACATATGAAATCTTCCAGTCCCCAGGAACTGAACTTTGTGAGAGGGAAGCTTTGATAATAGAACAAAGGGGAGTGGCGAGCTCTAAAGCAAATTCTTTATAAATTTTGATGGGGAGGTCAGTTGGGGTAGTGGCTCTGTTAGATTTGAATTTTCTGATCCTCGTGACAATATCAGCTTCATGGACAGAGTGGGGAGTGGAGGGGGAAGGCAGGTAGGCAGGTAGAGATGTGGTGGTGAGAGGGGGTAGAGTCTGACAGATAGCGGCAAAATGACCGTTAATTTCCTCTGCCGCTATCTCAGAGGGTAGGTGTGAAGTACAGGGGAGAGAGGTGGAAAGTTTTTGTAGACCGCACAGCGACTTGACCTTGTAGAACCACTGACTGCTGTTGGCCTGTTTGAGATGGTGAACTTTATCTGGGTAGTACCGTTTCTTAGCTGACTTTATCTCCCTGATGACTCTGTTCCTGACACCTCTGTAAAGGACAGGATCTGTGTGGTATAGCCTGTCCCTTTGGTGGAGGAGGCGTTTGATGCGGGGTGACATCCAGGGGGCGTCGTTGGGGTGCACTGCAACGCTCCTGACGGGGAAATAGTGGTGGTATGCCTGCATGCTGGTGTTGACATAATTCTCCCACTTGATGTTCACGTCCTCTTCTTCTATCACCTCGGTCCAGGGATGGTGGGTGATCCATTGCCCAAACTCTCTCAAGGCTGAGTCAGGCATGGGCCGGTAGGATCGGGTGACAGCTGATACCGGCACTCGGGTGGTAGGTGCAGGCCTCCAGAGGACGGTGAGGTGGTTGCTGCGCCCTATGGGGGGGAGGGGCTGGGGTGGGTGGTACTGGTGACCCAGGTCAGACAAGATAAGGTCGAGGGTTGTCTGGTCATGGGTAGGGAAGTCCACGACTTGGGTGAGGTTCAGCTGGTGTTGAATGTCGCTGATATCCAGGCGGTTAAAATCCCCACAGATAACAAGCCTTGCCGCCTGGTATCTCACCCTGAGAGCGTCAGCAGTGTTGATAAGGTGGTCTGCGAGCAGCTGTGCCGTGGTCGCGCGTGGAGGGTGATACACAACACAGACGATGATGGAAGCTGTGTTGCGGGGGTGGGAGGGGGGTGTCACTCTCACCCACAGTGCTTCCACGCCGTCAGGCACATCAACACTGAGTAGTGAAGGACAGAGGGCACTGTGGCAGAACAGCGCAACACCTCCCCCTCTACGTCCCGTCCTAAGGTGGTGGAACAGCTGGTAGTTCTCAATACTGCACACCTCAGGCACTATTTGCCACACCTCCGTGATGGCCACAATGTCCGCATTCGACTCACGCACTGTCACTGTCAGCTCATCCACTTTGTTTGCCAAGGATGTTACGTTCGAGAGGAGGAAGGATGGGAGGCTGTACCAAACACGCGGCACTTCAATAGAATTATAATCCCTCGCCTTTTTCACTTTCTGCTTCCTCCTGGTGGCAGTGTGCACTGGTATAGAGCGCACCAAGCTCCTTCCGCCCCGTGAACCCCGGCTGTGAAACAATTTCAGGTTTTTCAGCCGCTCAATCACATCACTGGGCGGGTAACCGGACCCTCGCTTGTAGCTTCGAAGTTCACTGGGTCGGTATCGCAGTGTAGGAATGCACATTGTTTTAGTAATCACCAGACCACTCGCTTGTGCTACAGTTAGACCGCGTATTGTCTTAGTCTAAGTGAGAGGGGCTGGGGAAGGGGTCAACAGGCTGACCCTGGCGGCTCGGGAGCGCCTGAGTGCACGACCTTCCCCGACGTACAGTGCAGTGAAGTGATGTGATGTAAGGTATGCGAAAGAAATCGTTGTGGAAAGTGCTGGTGAGAAATGCTGGTGAGTGTAAAGTGCACCGGAAGTGCTAGGGTGTGTCAGGTGCAAGGTCTTACTGTCAGAGTCTGAGATGATCGAGCGGGTTAGACATCAGGACGGCAGCAACATTCTAGTAAGTACCCTAACTTCATCAAAATTCCTTGTTTTGTTCTTTCCATATCATTAATCTCATGCATAAACTGTGTGAAAGATGATTTCCATAATGATTTTCATGTCTAACCTGTTTTCATCATGCTGTAAATGAGTTAAAAAATTACCCTAAATGTTAATCATAATTTCCTGCTTTCAATTTAATTTTTTCATGCATGGTTTTTAAGTGCACCAGCTATGAAAAAGGTGAATGCCTTTGATTTGTGTGCAAGATGATTACCATAAAGATTTTCATGTCTAACCTGTTTTCATCATGCTGTAAATCGTTTCATTTTTGAAGGCTTCAGCATGCTTGCATGCGTCGGCCTTGGTCATCTAATGGCGGCTCTCCACGCTGCTCGATCGCTGGCAGCCTCCCTATTCAGTCCCTTAACTCTTAAGTCACACTTAATGACCTCGTCCCAGGCCTTTCTCGGTCTACCCCTCCCAACCCCTCCCCCAATATTAACACCTCTCACCCTCTGTACCCAATTATCATCCCCTATCCTCTCCATATGTCTAAACCACCTCAGCCTACCTCTCCTCATCACAGCACCAATACACTCCAGTCCCATCCTACCTCTCAACTCTTCCATCGTAAACCCAGCCCCCCCAGGCCTTGCATGCAGGGACACACTGCACATCCACCTAATCATTGTCATTTTTGTACGTTTAAACCTGAGAATATCCTCTTCCTTTACTGCCCAGGTCTCACTACCAAACAGCATCACACTCCTAACACATGCTGAATACAAAGACCCCTTAGCATGTAAGGGGAGTCCTCTCAATGTCAGGAGAGGCAACAGCTCCCTCAACTTCTTCCAACCACTTCTCACCCTAGCAAGCAAGCTAACTCCAGCCCCACCTCCGGCACATAACATGTCTCCCAAATAACGAAACTCCTCCACACACTCAAGAGACTCACCTGCAAGTTCAACTCTCTCACGCCTAACAATCTCCACCTGCTCTCCCCGACACGCCGCACACATGAAATCAGCATCATCTCGCAGTCTACCTCTAATACCACTACATCTCTTGTGCACCCATTTATCACAAACACTACACAAGATAGAACTACTTCCCACACCCTTGTGGCAAACTGCACATGGCCACTCTCCCTCTCCTCTGATTGTACTGCCACCAACCCTAGATATCATCACTTTTGTTTTATCTGCATTTACCCTTAAGCCCTTGTACCCCATACCATCTCTCCACTTCTTAAATCTTTCCTCCGCCTCCTTTTCATTCTCTGCAGTTAACACCAAATCATCAGCATACAGCATCTCCCATGGGAGTCCATCTCTGAAGTCACGTGAGAGGGCTTCAAGCACCATGATAAACAACAAGGGACTCAAAACTGACCCAACATTCACAGAAAACTCATCACTCAAAGCTCCTTTCACGCTTACCTGGGTGCGAGCACCCATATACATGGCCATAACCACCCTAACCAGCCATTCTTCCAACCCTAGCTTTCTCATTGCCCACTTCACCACCTCTCTAGGGACTCTGTCAAAGTCCTTTTCCAAATGAACAAAAACAAAATACAATTCCCTTTTCTTTCCAATATATTTTTCCTGAAGCTGTCGAACAATGAATATGGCATCAGTGGTCCCCCTGCCTGGCATAAACCCAAACTGCATCTCCCTTCCCTTTGTACACATTTACAATTACACTCTTCAGCCAATCATCTGGGACAACACACTCATATATAATCATATTTATCAGGTCAGTGACTAACCTCACCCCAGTATCTCCTGAGGCCTTCAACATTTCGGCAGTCAACCCATACACACCTGCCGCCTTCAACACCTGCATCCTGCCTATTGCCTGACTCACAGTAGCAGCGTCAATCAAAGGCCAAGGGCCAAACACTGGATCAGCTGGCTCGAAACCTTCTCTATCCCAATCAAACTCCTCATTCAACAATCGGCTATAATGCTCTCTTCATGCATCTTTAATATCCTCACTGTTCACCACTACCCTTCCATCATCATTCTTCACACACTGCTCACCTACAATGTCCCGATTATCCCTCTTCACTTGATTTGCCACCCTAAAAATCATATTTTTCCTTTTTCCATGATATAGATTATCAAGTTAAAGTCTCTGTGACTCAGACTTCGCCCTGTATACCTCTCTTCTAGCCTGCGCTTGGCAGCCAAGTACTCCTCCCTGTTACCACCATTCTTCCATTCCCGGAAAAGCCTTCTTTTCTCCTTAACTGCAGGTTCTACACCCTCATCCCACCACCAAGTTACTTTATGTCTTGCTGGGCCTCTTGTCCAACCGCATATTTCATCGGTAACTTTCAAGAGGTTGTTCTTAAGGGCTCTATACTGTTCATTAATGCCTCTATTTACGGCTTCCTGTTCAGCCACCACTCTCCTCATCTCACTAAAAAAGGCATCCCTTACTGACTGGTTTCCCAGCTTCTATATTTTCCTCCTAGGTACATATGTCCTCCTTCTCATTACTCGTTCCTTAAGCACCATGTCACAAATCAACAGTTTGTGCTGCTGCACACACTCCTCGCTTCCTATAACTTTAACATCCCTCACTAATCTCCTATCAACCCTCCTGACCAGAAAATAATCTATCTGACTACTATTTCCCCCGGACTCGTACGTAATCAACCGGCTGATTCTTTTCCTAAAATGTGTGTTGCACACAATCATGTCCATAGCCTCCCCAAACTCGAGTATTCTTTCCCCTTCCACATTCCTCACACCATATGCACATCCTCCATGGACTCCTTCATAACCTTGAGCTGCTTCACCCACATGACCATTTAAATCCCCTCCCAGAACCACTACCTCATCATCACCCATACCACCCACTACACGTAGTAAATCGTCCCAAAATCTATCCTTCTTTGCGTCATCCAGTCCTACCTGTGGAGCATATGCCGATATATCTCCACAGGTAGGATTGGATGACGCAGAGAAGGATAGATTTTGGGATGATTTAATCCCAAACGGGTTAAAAAATTACCCTAAATGTTAATCATAATATCCTGCTTTCAATTTAATTTTTTCATGCATGGTTTTTAAGTGCACTAGCTATGAAAAAGGTGAATGCCTTTGATTTGTGTGCAAGATGATTACCATAAAGATTTTCATGCCTAACCTGTTTTCATCATGCTGTAAATGGGTTAAAAAATTACCCTAAATGTTAATCACAATTTCCTGCCTTCAATTTAATTTTTTCATGCATGGTTTTTAAGTGCACCAGCTATGAAAAAGGTGAATGCCTTTGATTTGTGTGTAAGATGATTACCATAAAGATTTTCATGTCTAACCTGTTTTCATCATGCTGTAAATGTGTAAAAGAATAACCCTAAATGTTAATCATAATTTCCTGCTTTCAATTTAATTTTTTTGGTGGTGGCCAGAATCAGAATCCAAACAAGATGGAGGAAGAGAAGAAGGGAAAGACAGGAGGAAGTATTTGTTACAAGGAGGGTAGAAAAGTTACAAGAGGATGGAATAAAGGCCGAATATAGAAGGGAAGTGGAGGAACGATTGGGTAAATATAGATTGGAGCAGATGGGGGACGTGGAGGGTGTGTGCAAGGTATTGACAGAAGAAATCTGTGCAGCATGTGAGGTGGTGTGTGGGGTGAAGAGGAGACGAAAGGGGGTTCAGGGAACAGCATGGTGGACCGAAGAGGTGAGAGAGGCTGTGGCACAAAAGAAGAAAGCATATAATGAGTGGATGAGAAACAGGGGCAACGAAGAAGCTGAGAGACGGAC
>JAGKTI010000613.1:0-47963 GCA_018397915.1 Birgus latro | reverse complement strand
ATGGAGAATGTGAGTGAATTTAAGTACTTGGGCAGTGTGATGAGTAAGGATGGTAGTCTGGAGGGTGAAGTGCTCGAAAGGGTACAGCAGGGAAGGAAGGTTGCTGGTTCGTTGAAAGCAGTGATAAGAAACAGGGAGGTGAGCATGGAAGTGAAAAAGTTGTTACATGACAGTATTGTGATACCAACTCTGACATATGGAAGTGAAGCTTGGACCCTGTTGGAAGGACAGAAGTCAAGAGTGAGAGCAGTGGAAATGAGTTATTTGAGAGGAGCATGTGGAGTCACATGGAGAGACAGACTAACAAATGAGGAAGTGAAGGAGCGTTGTGGTGTGGTTGAGGACGTGATGGGAAGCGTTAGGAGAAACACGTTAAGGTGGTTTGGGCATGTGGAGAGGATGGAGAGTGAAAGATTGACGAGGAGAGTGTATGTGAGTGAGGTGGAGGGGGCGAGAGGGAGGGGGAGGCCGAGGATGAGATGGAGGGATGGAGTGGAGAGGTATATGAGAGAGGGGGGTGTGAGTTGGGAGCGTGGTAGTGAAATGGCAGGGGACAGAGTGACATGGAGGCGATTTGTTTGTGGCCACCCCGTTCGGGATTGAGGCGTCTGGCAATAGATAGATAGATAGATAGCTTTGAAAAAGGTGAATGCCATTGATTTGTGTGAATGATGATTACCATAAAGATTTTCATGTCTAACCAGTTTTCAGCATGCTGTAAATGTGTAAAAAAATAACCCTAAATGTTAATCATAATTTCCTGCTTTCAATTTAATTTTTTCATGCATGGTTTTTAAGTGCACCAGCTATGAAAAAGGTGAATGCCAGTGAATTTCATGTCCGGTTATAACCTAACCTAACCTAACCTAACTTAACCTAACCTAACCTAACCTAACCTAACCTAACCTAACCTAACCTAACCAATTTTTTGGTAACAATTTACATGATTTACTGTATTTGATGCTTTGTGTCCAATAATTTAGTGCATAAAATGTGAGAAAAGATGATTTCCATGTCCGATACTTACTTATACTGTGCTGGCAAGTTCTGACCACCTATGCCTTACTCACCTCTAAATCATCATTTTTTGGTTAAAATTCAATTAATTCATGCTTTTTGTGCATTATTTATGTGAAAAGGGACCTAAATAAGTACTATACATGTCCGGTAGAGAGGTAGGATGGTAGTTTTCTGATTTAGGTTAGGTTAGGTTAGGGTCATGAATGACCGGTGCTGGAGCTTCAGGGCCAATATTCGGACAAGACCATTGTCCGGACATGCCTTTGGCTCTATTATGGCAGATAGTGGATGGATTACCTGTATAATAATCCTTCAGTTATCCGAATGCTTCATATCTGGTCATGCTTTGTATATGAATGTTAGGCCTTGGCTGTGTTAGGTCTGTATCCTATTTTATTTTTTCTGTACCCGGACATAAAAGTTCTGGCATCGGCAGCTGGCCCACCTACAAAGTTAAAAAGAGTCTGTTGGGTGGCTCAGCGGCTTCTCTCTCCACATGTAGGTAATAGATCATAACCCACAAGCATAGAAAACAAGGCTGTCCGGCTCCCTACTGAAAGGTCGAAATCCCCTGGCCACCCTGATCACTAGTAATATACCGGTATGGTGCAAGGAAAACAGATTGTAACTCACAACCTGAGCAAGAATGGCTGTCTGGCTCCCTGCCAAATTGTCAAAAATTCCCCAGCTGACCGGATTTGTCAGAAACTTCCGGCCACGCATGGCCATCCTCCTCCTTTTCGAATTGTCAAAGTCGCATCACCATCTGGTTTACTCAGGCACTCCTTGGGCCCATGATGTATGGGGACCCAGTGTTTCTGCCACATTGCGACATTTGCCTGGGCAAATGAAAAGGACCCTTGTGCCCATAGGTCAATGTCCCGCTTTTTGCATGCATGCCCATAGCCAAGTGTGGGCAGAGATGTGGCAATGTCATACACTACCCAGCGCTACTGCAACTCAGATCCTGCCTTTGACTCTCTGCGTGTGGATGTGCTTCGTCAAGGTAAAACAATGGCAGCTTCCATTATTGCATTTGTCGTGGTGCCCTATTTTCTGTAGGCCTTAATCCTCCACATTGGTGTTCTTGTGTTTGTGATGATGGCCCCACCACCACCCAAGAAATGCAAAAGGAGGGTTTCGACTCTGGAGAAGAAGCGTGAAATATTGGGTAAGGTTGACACTGGCTGGCCAACTTCATGCATTCTGCATGAATATGAATTGGCCCATTCAACCTTGTTTGATATCATGAAATCATGGGACGAGCTGACTCAGGACAAACAGGACAATGGTGATACCACTCGAAAAGGTGACTGGAAGGTGATGTCCCAGCCCCACCACACCAGGTTTGACCAGTCGACTTCGGTTCTGCCAGCAACAGAGTGCCGGCCTGCTTGTACATGGGATCGAGTTGAAGGCTGCAGCCGAGAAGTTTGCACACCTGCAGAACGTGCATGACTTCAAGACATCCGAGGGTTGGCTTTTCTAGTTCAGATTTCGACATGAGCGTGCTTGCCTTGAGGCATATGGCGAGGCATTGGACGTGGCATTGGAGGATGTTGAGAGAAAGTGCAGCACCAGATCGAGAAAGAGGGCCTTGCTCTTGGTCAAGTGTACCATGTTGACAAAGTTGGCCTGTTTTTCCACTCCTTGCCCACCAACACCCTGGCAGAAGAGACAGAGAAGACTGTGCCTGGTCGAAATTTGTCCAAACACTATGTCTTGGTGTTGTGCTGTGTCAATGCTAATGGGATGCACTGCTTCAAATCCATTATTGTTGGACGTGCAAGACAGCCACGTTGTCTCTGGGTTGATGGATAGCCTGCCTGCTGTATGGTACCCTTCTGTGAAGACTTGGTTTACCACAAAGTTTTCCAGAGATTGGTTCCACAGACACTTTGTCAAGGAGATTATCCGTTATCAAACGGAGGAACTTGGTATCCCTCGCGGCCAGGTGAAGGCTCTCTGATCCTCGAAAATGTCCCTGCGCATCCGTCGGAGAAGGATTTGATTACTGATAACGGCCATAGTAGGTGCATGTTTCTACCACCTATTACGACTGCTCTCATTCAACCAATGGACCAAGGTGTTATTGTGGCAACCAAGAGACTGCACCGTCAGAGGTTCCTCGATGGGGTGATGACGGTGCTAGAGGATGAGGAAGGGATCGACACACGTGGGGAGCTTTCCTTGGAAAATCTGCGGCGTTACAACATCAAGTACATGGTGTTCAACTGGCCCAATGCTTAGAAGAAAATTTTCATCAAAACCTTAGAAAGTGGTTGGTCTCGTCTCATTCAGGGATGCGAGGCTGTGCATGACTTTGAAGGATTTGATGTGGATGATTTCCACCTTCGGCTCTGAAATGCTTGCGAGAATGTACATCGACGATGTAAGGGATCGATTGGACAATGACGGCGGAGATCCAGATTATCAGACGTTGTCTGATGAGGAGATCGCCCCTGCTGTCTCTGCAGGGCCGACAGATTAAAATGACGAGGACGAGGGCCCTGACTCTGGCCACTCCATCACTTCCTTGTCTTGGTGTGCTATGGGCTGGCATTGAGCAGGTGCTAAAATATGCCAAGCACCCTCATTGTGACAGGGAGTTGGTGCCACTCAAGTTGGCGATGGATCTGCGAGCAGTCAGGGATTCTACCATCCTCTGACAGAATTGCCTTACCTATTTCAGACGAAGATTGTTTCCATCTTTAAGCTCACCACCCTCACAAGTGCCGGCCCCATCTCCCCACCACCACCACCCTCTCTACCCCAGTCTTCAATCTCGGACCCACAGCCAAGCACATCGACAGCAGTTGAGTTGCTGGTAGATGTTAGCTTGTGGCTGTCTTCAGCGGGTCCTGAGGTGGGTAGGGCTCCATCACCTCGCCACACGTTCCCGCTCATCGTCTGGCTTAAGCAGATGGAGGAGGAGTTCTTTGACCTTTGCTAAGTGGCAGTGTTAGCCACTAGACCACATGAGATACCTGTATTCCTGCTGCAGCCTGGCGGGTTATGATGCTTGTCTGCCATTCACTGGGTGGTAAGTGTGCTGTTTTTTTTTTTTTCTAATATGGTAATTTCTATTGTTTATGCATTGTTTTCTTAGTGTTTAGGATTATATTTCATATTGCAATGTGTGTTTTAATGTCTAAAAACAGCTGAAAGACTGCAGAACACTGCCAAAATTAGGAGGGGTTCTGTGCATATAGGTATTTATTTATTTTTTTTCAGTGTTTTCTTAGTGTTTAGAATTATACTGCATATTGCAGTGTGTGTTTTGATGTAAAAAAATCAACTGAAGGACTGCAGAACATTGCCAAAATCAGGGGTACTGTGCATATTGTTTTTTTTTGGGGGGGGGGTCATGCATTGTTTTCTTAGTGTTTAGGATTATATTGCATATTCCAATGTGTGTTTTGATGTCTAAAAAGAGCCAGAAGACCACAGAACAGTACCAAAATTAGGAGGGGCACTGTACGTATCAGTAGGGTTGTGCATATTGGTAGTTTGTTTGTTTGTTTGTTTATGTATTTTTTCTTAGTGTTTAGGATTATATTGCATATTCCAATGTGTGTTTTGATTATTGATGGGCGATACCAGTGATTTCATTGTGATACAATACCGATTACTTTGATGGCCAGTATTGATGGTATCAGTTACCGATATTGATAGCTACTTCCAGAGCTGGGGCCATTTGAGTCAGCCTCACACTTTGTTTAATTACCAACCATCCCAAACAGACTACCATGCTTTCTCGTGGTGTCTAAGAATCTGAAGTTTTGCGAATTAGTGAACAGTAACTGGCGATCTTTACAAGAGGTGCAAAGTGGTCGAGGATGTAGTATCGACTGCGGTACTGATACTTACTGGTAACATTCAAGTTTGATTCAGTGGAGATGCTGGCCAGCCAGGTTTCAGTTTCTTACACTTTATAGATTTTTGCTTTCAATAAAAAAGGTTATCACCTGTGAGGACATGGACTCTTATCTCACCCTCATACCAAAAATAGGCACAATAAAAAAAAAGCAAAACTTTCATAATGGTACAAGACAGTGCTGCCAGGCCCATACTGCTAACACCTCTATCAGTTGTCATTTTGCAATCACATTTTATTTTCATTAAATTTGAAAATTTTAAGTAGCTACTCATAGTAATCAGTACTTAGCCATTAGTATCGATACTTATGAACAGGCTGGTGGTATCGGAAGTATTGATATGTCAACCACTAGTTTTGATGTCTAAAAAGACCCGAAAGACCACAGAACACTCCCAGAATTAGGAGGAGTACTGTGCATATTGGTAATTTTTTGTTGTTGTATTTGCATTGTTTTCGTAGTTTCGTTTCGTTTCATTTTTGAAGGCTCCAACGTGCTTGCATGCGTCGGCCTTGGTCACCTAATGGCGGCTCTCCATGCTGCTCGATCTTTAGCAGCCTCCCTGTTCAATCCCTTAACCCTGATGTCACACTTCATGACCTCGTCCCATGTCTTTCTCGGTCTACCCCTCCAAACCCCTCCCCCAGTATTAACACTTCTTACCCTCTGCACCCAATTATCATCCCCCATCCTCTCCACATGTCCAAACCACCTCAACTTACCTCTCCTCATCACAACACCAATACACTCCAGTCCCATCCTACCTCTCAACTCTTCCATCATAAACCCAGCCCCCCTAGGCCTTGCACTCAGGGACGCACTGCACATCCACCTAATCATTGTCATTTCTGTACGTTTAAGCCTGCGAATATCCTCTTCCTTTACTGCCCAGGTCTCACTACCATACAGCATCGCACTCCTAACACATGCTACATACAAAGACCCCTTAGCACATAAGGAGAGTCCTCTCAATATCAGGAGAGGCAACAGCTCCCTGAACTTCTTCCAACCACTTCTCACCCTAGCAACCGAGCTAGCTCCAGCCCCACCTCCGGCACATAACATGTCTCCCAAATAACAAAACTTTTCCACACACTCAAGAGACTCACCAGCAAGTTCAATCCTTTCACACCTAAGAATCTCCACCTGCTCTCCCCGACACGCTGCACACATAAAATCAATATTATCTCGCAGTCTACCTCTAATACCACTACATCTCTTGTGCACCCATTTATCACAAACACCACAAAAAGGAAGTACTTCCCACGCCTTTGTGGCAAACTGCACTTGGCCACTCTCCTTCTCCTCTGATTGTACTGCCACCAACCCTAGATATCATCACTTTTGTTTTATCTGCATTTACCCTTAAGCCTTTGTGCCCCATACCATCTCTCCATTTCTTAAATCTTTCCTCCGCCTCCTTTTCATTCTCTGCAGTCTACGGGAGTCCATCTCTGAAATCACGTGACAGGGCTTCAAGTACCATGATAAACAACAAGGGACCCAAAACTGACCCCTGATGCACACCAACATTCTAGGGAAACCCATCACTCAAAACTCCATTCACTCTTACCTGGGTGCGAGCACCCATGTACATGGCCATAACCACGCTAACCAACCACTCATCCAAACCTAGCTTTCTCATTGGTCACTTCACCACCTCTCTAGGGACTCTGTCAAAGGCCTTTTCCAGATCAACAAAAACAAATACTTTTCTTTCCAATATATTTTTCCTGAAGCTGTCGAACTATGAATATGGCATCAGTGGTCCCCCTGCCTGACATAAACCCAAACTGCATCTCATCAATATTCACTCTTTCACTAATCATACCTTCTAGAACTCTCTCCATTACTTTCATTTTCTGATCTAAGTGCTTTATACCTCTGTAATTTCCCCTTTCCAGGGCATCACCCTTTCCTTTGTACACATTTACAATTACACTCTTCAGCCAATCATCTGGGACAACACACTCATATATAATCATATCTATCAGGTCAGTGACTAACCTCACCCCAGTATCTCCTGAGGCCTTCAACATTTCAGCAGTCAACCCAGACACACCTGCTGCCTTCCCCACCCGCATCTTGCCTATTGCCTCACTCACAGTAGCAGCGTCAATCAAAGGCCCAGGGGCCAAACACTGGATCTGCTGGTTCCAGACCTTCCCAATCCCAGTCAATCTCCTTATTCATCAACCGGCTATAATGCTTGCTCCATGCATCTTTAATATCCCCACTGTTCACCACTACCCTTCCTTCATCATTCTTCACACACTGCTCACCTACAATGTCCCGATTATCCCTCTTCACCTGATGTGCCACCCTAAAAATCGTATTTTTCCTTTCCCCATGATTTAGATTATCAGATAAAAGTCTCTGTGACTCAGACTTCGCCCTGTATACCTCTTATACCTCTCTTCTAGCTCTACGCTTGGCAGCCAAGTACTCCTTCCTGTTACCACCGTTCTTCCATTCCCGGAAAAGCCTTCTTTTCTCCTTAACTGTGGCTTCTACACCCTCATCCCATCACCAAGGTACTTTATGTCTTGCTGGGCCTCTTGTCCAACGGCATATTGCATTGGTAACTCTCAAGAGGTTGTTCTTAAGGGCTCTGCACTGTTCAGTAACGCCTCTATCTACGGCTTCCTGTTCAGTCACCACTCTCCTCATCTCACTATAAAACGCATCCCTTACTGATTGGTTTCCCAGCTTCCATATTCATATTTTCCTCCTAGGTACATATGTCCTTCTCATCACTCGTTCTTTAAGTACCATGTCACAAATCAATAGTTTGTGCTGCTGCACACACTCCTCCCTTCCTATAACTTTAACATCCCTCACTAACCTCCTATGAACCCTCCTGACCAGAAAATAATCTATCTGACTGCTATTTCCCCCGGACTCGTACGTAATCAACCGACTCATTCTTTTTCTAAAATGTGCGTTGCACACAATCATGTCCATAGCCTCCCCTAACTTGAGTATTCTTTCCCCTTCCGCATTCCTTACACCATATGCACATCCCCCATGGACTCCTTCATAACCTTGAGCTGCTTCACCCACATGACCATTGAAATCCCCTCCCAGAACCACTACCTCATCATCGCCCATACCACCTACTACACATATTAAATCATCCGAAAATATATCCTTCTCTGCGTCGTCCAATCCTGCGTGTGGAGCATATGCCGATATAATTGCAATCATTTTCCTGCCAATCAAAATTTTCGCTACTAATATCCTGTCACTTACTGTCATAACATTCATAACATATTCCACCCATTTCTCCGCAACCAAAACACCCACACCCCCATATCCGTCAGTTCCCCCCTGCCAAAACAACTTATACAGTAATCTCCCCATTATTCGACGCAATAGAGCCAAAGGCATGTTCGAATATTGGGCCCTGAAGCTCCAGCACTGGTCATTCATGACCCTAACCGAACCTAACCTAAATCAGAAAACTACCTTCCTACCTCCCTACCAGACATGTATAGCACTTATTTAGGTCCCTTTTCACATAAATAATGCACACAAAGCATGAATTAATTGAATTTTAAGCAAAAAATGATGATGGAGAGGTGAGTGAGGCATAGGTGGTCAGAACTTGCCAGCATAGTATAAGTAAGTATCGGGCATGGAAATCATCTTTTCTCACATTTTATGCACTAAATTATTGGATACAAAGCATCAAATACAGTAAGTGATGTAAATTGTTACCAGCAAAATGGTTAGGTTAGATTAGGTTAGGTTAGGCTAGGTTAGGTTAGGTTAGGTTAGGTTAGGTTAGGTTATGACCGGACATGAAATTCAATGGCATTCACCTTTTTCATAGCTGGTGCACTTAAAAACCATGCATGAAAAAATTAAACTGAAAGCAGGAAATTATGATTAACATTTAGGGAAATTTTTTAACACATTTACAGCATGCTGAAAACAGGTTAGACATGAAAATCTTTATGGTAATCATCTTGCACAATAATCAAAGGCATTCACCTTTTTCATAGCTGGTGCACTTAAAACCATGCATGAAAGAATTAAACTAAAAGCAGGAAATTATGATTAACACAATGTTAGGTTAGGTTAGGTTATGACCGGACATGAAATTCACTGGCATTCACCTTTTTCATAGCTGGTGCACTTAAAACCATGCATGAAAAAATTAAATTAAAAGCAGGAAATTATGATTAATACAATGTTAGGTTAGGTTAGGTTATGACCGGACATGAAATTCACTGGCATTCACCTTTTTCATAGCTAGTGCACTTAAAACCATGCATGAAAAAATTAAATTAAAAGCAGGAAATTATGATTAACACAATGTTAGGTTAGGTTAGGTTATGACCAGACATGAAATTCACTGGCATTCACCTTTTTCATAGCTGGTGCACTTAAAACCACGCATGAAAAAATTAAATTGAAAGCAGGAAATTATGATTAACATTTAGGGAAATTTTTTAACACATTTACAGCATACTGAAAACAGGTTAGACATAAAAATCATTATGGAAATCATCTTGCACACAGTTTATGCATGAAATTAATGATATGGAAAGAACAAAACAAGCCACCGTCCTGATGTATAACTCGCTTTATCATCTCAGACTTTGACACGAAGAAATTGCACCACACACACCTTTACAATTGACAATCACCAGCACTTCTCACCAACACTTTCCACAACGTTTTTTTTTTTTTTTTGCATAACTGGGATCACATCACTTCACTGCACTGTACATAACAGTAAATTCCCGTGTGGTCTAGTGACGAGTCCTGGAGCCTTGCGAACTTCTCAGCAGCAGCTTTCAGCTCCGTTCCATGTACCAACACACCAGCAGCATGTTGTTGTCGATACCAAATCAGCGTGGATTGGTCGATGTCTGCATACTTAGGACTAAACATCACCTTCCTCTCCACATTTCGTTTGGTCTTCGAAGCGAAATCAGCTGTGTACTGCTGTAGTTTGTCTCAGGACTTCTTGATATCAAACAAGGTGGAGCGAGGGAGGTTGAATTCACGACGAATCCGTGATGTCAGCCACCCGGCGTCCACCTTCTCCAATATCTGCCTCTTCTTCTCCAGAGTCAGAACCACTTTCTTCCTCTTCCCCTTCTCAGGAGGCGGGGCCATCGTTGCACACATGATGAAGAAGGTGAAGAGCAGCATCAAGCCCTGCAGGAGGTAGGGTATCACCACAAAAGCAATCACTTTGGCCGCCATTGTCGAAGCTGTTTACGAGCCAGGAGCAGAGCGGGAAATAGGACGGACAGACAGGCGCCACGTGCGAAAACACAGCCGATTGGCGCTCTCGGGAAATTCAAACTCACGCCGTCCAAAAAAATCTGATTTTTTTCTAATTTTTTCGAATTTTGGGGCATTTTGGGGGGTGGACAGCCCACGATGTCCGAATATTGGGGGGTCCGAATATTGGGCGTCCGAATAATAGAGAGATTACTGTAGCAATCCTTCCCAGCAATCTTTCTGGCTGATCCACCCCTGTACCGGACTTCCTGCAAACATGCCACATCCACCCACCTCCTGCTGAATGCCTCAACGACTTCCCCCTCTGTTCCCCTCAAACTTCCCACATTCCATGAACCCACTCTAAACCCTCTGGGTGATTTACTGTCCTCAGGCTTGCTTTGATTCTTATACTTGTAAGTCATAGTCGGTGTTTAGAATTTAACTGCAATATGTTTTTTATTTCTTAAAACAGCCGAATGACTGCAGGACACTGCCAAAATTAGGAAGGGTAGCTACTGTACCTATAGGTTGGGTATAGGTAGTAGGTTTGGTATAGGTAGGGTATGGGTACAGTAGACGATATTGCTCTGTATCCGGACATTGTGTGTATCCTGATATGCCTTTGGCTCAGTTACGTCAGATAATCGAGGGATTACTGTAGTGAAGAAAGGAAGAATGTGATATTTAAGGTGGCAGATCAGATGAAGAGGAAGAATAGGGATATCATAGGTGAGCAGTGAGTGCAGAATGATGAAGGAAGGGTAGTGGCGAACAGTGGGGGTATTAAAGTCGCATGGAGAGAGCACTACAGCTGGTTGTTGAACGAGGAGTTTGACTGGGACAGAAATGGTTTGGTGCCAGCAGATCCAGTGTTTAGCCCTTGACCTTTGATGCAGCTACTGTGAGCAGGGCAATAGGTAGGATGCAGGTGGGGAAGGCAGCAGGTGTGTTTGGGTTGGTTGCAGAAATGTTGAAAGCCTCAGGAGATATGGGAGTGGGGTTAATCACTGATTTGATAAATATGATTATATATGACTGTGTGGTCTCAGACGATTGGCTGAAGAGTGTAACTGTAAATATGTACAGGGGGAAGTGTGATGCCCTGGAAAGAGGAAATTGTAGAGATGCAATTTGGTTTTATGCCAGGCAAAGGGACTACTGATGCCATATTCATTGTTCGACAGCTTCAGGAAAAATATATAGGAAGGAAAAGGGAACTGTACTTTGTTTTTGTTGATTTGGAGAAGGCCTTTGACAGAGTCCCAAGAGAGGTGGTGAAGTGGGCAATGAGAAAGCTTGGGATTGAGGAGTGGCTGGTTAGGGTGGTTATGGCCATCTGTGTGGGTGCCCGCATCAAGGTGAGGGTGAATGGAGTTTTTGGTGAGGAATTTTCCGTGGATGTTGTTGTGCATCAGCAGTCAATTCTGAGCCTCTTGAAGCCCTCTCATGTGACTTCAGAATTGTACTCCCTTAGGAGATGTATGCTGATGATTTGGTGTTGATTGCAGAGAATGAAAGGGAGGCAAAGGAAAGATTTAGGAAATGGAGAGATGGTATGGGGCATCAGGGCGTAAGAGTAAACGCAGATAAAACGAAAGTGATGGTTTCTAGGGCTGGGGGTGGTACTGTCAGAGAAAGAGTGGCCATGTGAAAAATGCCACAAGGGCATGGGAAGTAATTCCATCTTGTATAGTGTTTGTGATAAGTGGGTGCATAAGAGATGCAATTGTATTAGAGGTAGGCTGCGAAACAACGTTGATTTCACATGCGTGGTATGTTGGGGAGAGCATGTAGAGATTGCCAGGCATGAAAGGATTGAACTTGCTGGTGAGTCTCTTGAGTGTGCGGAAGAGTTTTGTTATTTGGGGGACAGGGAGGTGGTGTTAAAGCTAGCTCTGTGGCTAGAGTGTGGAGTGGCTGGAAGAAGTTCAGGGAGCTGTTGTATCTTCTGACATTAAGAGGGTTCTTCCTCCATGCTACGAGATCTTTGTATGTGATGTGTTAGGAGTGTAATACTGTATGGTAGTGAGACCTGGGCAGTAAAGGAAGAAGATATTCGTAGGCTCAGACGTAAAGAAATGGCAGTGATTCGTAGGCTCAAACGTAAATAAATGGCAGTGATTAAGTGGATGTGCAGTGCATCCCTGAGTGTGAGGCCTTAGGTAGAAGAGGTGAGAGGTACGTTGGGACTGGAGTGTATTGGTGTTGCAATGAGGAAGGGTAGTTTGACATGGTTTGAGCACATGGAGAGGATGGAAGATGATATATGGGTGCAGAAAGTGGGAAGTGTTAGTGTTAGGAGTAGGGTAGCAAGAGGTAGACTGAAAAAGACCTGGGACGAGGTCATTGAGTGTGACCTCAGGGATAAGGGAGGGGGAGGCGGTGGCTCGATCGGTAGAGAGGTGGCTTGTGGTCCTAATGGACCCTGGTTCAAATCCTCGATGGGGCAGGGAACAGTTTAAGGATTTGAATTTCGTTAAATCAAGCTTTACTGATCTACCAGAAGACCTGCCAACATGTCATAAAAATACCTCAGCTAATACCAATACACCAGTCCTGTATGAGACAGCCCTAGCTTGTATTCAATATGGACGGTGGGTGTTAGCACCGAAGTGGTGACATTTAGAGGTGTATGGTATGTAGGAGGACAGGACTGCTGGGCCTTGATAGCAGGCTGTAAAACCTATGGCCAGAGTCTGACAAAAAAAAAGAAAAAAAAAGAAGAAGGTGCCAGAGATCGAGCAGCATGGAGAGTCGCCATTAAGTGACCAAGGCCAATGCATGCAAGCATATTGGAGCCTTCAAAAATGAAACAAAATGTCGTCCTCATATATAGGTTTCAGAGGTAAGTATATAGGAATGCCCAGTAGCTATGGTAATCCAGGAATAATAACAAATAACCTTTGAAAGACCCATTTTAGCAGAAAATATGGAATAGCGACACCTTATTGGTAAAGAAATACTGCTGTTTTAGAGAGAGAGAGGGAGAGCCACAGTATTGTTTTGTGATTGTCTACTGCTAATTTTGTTTTCTGTTACTTTTATCAGTACTCTTTCTGAATCACACATTTGTTTCTCAAGTGTATTAGCAGAGTTACTCAGTTCAACCAAAATTTATAATTACAGCAGTTCTCTACTTAATGGGTGCAGCTTTTCCATATTTTCTTATTGAAATGAGCGGTTCACAGGTTACTTGTTTTTATTCCAGGATTATCACAGCTATTAGGCATTTTTATAAACTTATCTCTGGAAGATATAAGTGAGGATTTAGAGTGCATAAATATTCTGCCGACTTCTGCCAGTGTGCATCTTATAATTTGAAAGCTGGCTGTCAAACGCAAGTGAGGTTAGGTTGGGTTTGGTTAAATCATTGAGTTTCCCATTGCTTTGACATGGGGTATACTGACTCGTCCAGTCAGAGTGATGGTTGGTAAACAATGCTGCCAGTCGGAGAGATCGCCGGTAAACTTTGCCACTGGCGACCTGGCTGCTTCCTCATCTACCTCAAAATAGGTTTATCTTGTCCTTTTCTAAGCACTTCTTATGGTCACAGTTCAACAGATAACTCTGTGTGTTACATATATACCAGGATTACTTACCATGAAATCGTGAGTTTGTTATTATATAGGAGAAATCGCTGTGCCCCCTTGGTAAACAATTCCATTACAGCTGTACTCTCTTAACCTTACATAGGCTATTCATACCTTATCCTTACTGAACCTAAACTAATCTAATCTAGCAAAACAACATTTCCTAATTTTACCTAACAGAACCTAACCAACGTTACCTTAACCAGTCACACCCGGGAAGAACACATGTCGGGAAAAGAAAACTTGGATAAAAACAGGAGGGACACAAAATAACCATGATCCATTCATTTACTGCCATAAGAATAATAAGAAATATGGAAAACAAGCTGTAACACTTAGATGTGAACTGGTAAGGTTTTCTGCTACTTAAACTAAACTGTACATTTATGTGGGGATTTGCTTTTGTCAGTCGATATATCACTATGTGTGTTTCTCATTTTATCCCCTCTCATTATGCTTCCAAATGAAAATTGATAGCCTGTCCATTGAAATGTTATGTCAGAGCCTAGATGATCTGTTCAGATTCGAGGAATAGACTATGTCACCGTATTGTGCTGTATCGAAAATAACCTAGAGTAACCAGTTACTGTAAACTTTGATGAATTAGACATGGTACATGATGATGTACCTACTTCTGGATTGATTCAGAGACTTAAAGGTGTATGAAAATGCATTTTGAATATAAAGAGAATCCAGCAGTGAATAAGGAAAATATGACTTATATACTGGTAAGAAATATAGAGAACTGACCTCCCACACTTCTTTGGTGGACTTTTAAGTTTATAATTGCAGAAACCAGCCATCTCATCAGATCTGATACAGTACAGTACTCTTTATTTTGAGGAAATTAAAACTACCAGTAGCTGCTTTCTTGATACTGTTTTGTTTTAGTTGTTTTTCTCAACCTTTGTGCACATACTCTTCATTTCATCTTTACACAGGCATGAAGGTGGTAGTTTTAAGCTGTGAGAATGGCATCGTTCTTCTCCTAGACCTGTCAACAGTGGTGTTCCTCAGGACTTTGTCCTATCACCAACTCTCTTCCTTTTATTCATCAATGATCTTCTAAGCTGTACATCTAACCATATCCACTCATATGCTGATGATTCCACCCTTCACCTTTCCATTCGGTTTCCACAGCGTCCATCTCAGCAGTTACTTCAACAAAAAAGGGATGAGGCTATGGCATACCTAATGTCTGACTTGGTTCGTATCTCTGATTGGGGTAAAAATAATCTTGTTATTTTTAATGCATCAAAAACTCAGTTCTTACATTTATCAACCCGACAAAATCTTCCTCAGGATTACCCACTAATGTTTAATAATGTCCAGCTCAGTCCTGCATCATCCTTGAACATGCTTGGGGTTTCATTCTCTCGGGATTTGTCTTGGAAAGAACATATTGCATCTCTTGTGAAATCTGCTTCCAAGAGATTAGGTGTGCTAAGCCAATTCCGAACTTTCTTTACCCCTGCACAGTTGTTGACCTTGTAAGTGGGTTTTAATCGCCCATGTATGGAATACAACTCTCATGTGTGGGGAGGCTCCCCACATGCAGCTATTCTCAATAGGGTGAAGTCAACGATTTTTTGTCTCATTAACTCTCCTCCTCTTACTGATTCCCTTCAATCTTTGTCTCTTCGCCACAGTGTTGCATCTTTATCTCTCTTCTATCGCTACTTCAACGGTCACTGTTCCTGTGAACTGTCTGCTTGCATCCCTCCACCTCTATGACGGGCACATAGTACCCGTCTAGCAACAAACTCTCATCCCTTTTCTGTCCAACTCTCTAATGCAAGAGTTAACCCTTACTCCCAGCCCTTCATTTATGCAACTGGTCAACTCTGGAACTGTTCTTCTGTCTGTATTCCCTACTTCCTACGATCTCCAGTCTTTCAAACGCAGTGTGTCCAGGCATCTCGAAATGAATAGATCTTGAAATTGGCTCTCTTTTGTATTGTTTTTGCTTTTTCTTGGAGGGAACAGTATGTGGGCCCATGGCCTTTGGTTCCTTCTTCCTTGCGTTAAAAAAAAAGAAAAAAAAAAGAAGTCACCCACCTTTATGTACCATTTCATTAGTTTAATACCTGTGGGTGTTAGGATTAGGTTAAGTTAGATTAGGGCAAGTTGAGTTAGTTTAGGTTAAGGTAGGTTAGGGGAAAATAGATTAGGGTAAGTAATGTTAGGGTAAATTAGGTAAGGTTAGGTTTTGATAAATTCGGTCAGGTTAAGTTTTAAATATATAGGCTAGGTAAAGGATAAATTAGATTAATTAAGGATGAGCTTGGATAAATTAGACCAGGTACCATAGGGTATTTTTGGTTAAGTTTGGATATATCAGCACTGGTGAGGTTAGTGCTGAAATGGAATTCCAAGATAGCAGCTGTCTGTCTTTGCTGTCCAACATAGCATCCATCTGTCTTTGGTGCTGTTGTGATTGTAAGCAAAGACCACTTTTTAAATACTATTCACTATGGTACCTATGAAGGAAATACTGTAATAAGAAACATCAAAGCTTGAAAATACCGAGGGAAAAAAAAATCACATAAAGGGCTTTGGTTAAGAAAAAGCTGAAGAAAACTGCAAATAATATGGTCCCATGTCTCCTTAACCCCCAAACGCCAGGTGATTTTTACCACCACCAGCCTCTCAGTATGGGCAATTTTTCCAAAGTTTATTGTTTTCAAACCTTAGTATCTTGGAAAGTATAGCAGTAGAGAAACAGATTAAAAAAGCATTCTACTCACCAACTCTCCTTGCGAGTGAAAGCATCCCCAGGTCTGTAGGTAGTCCCGTTGATGTGTAGAGATGTTAAGAAGGCATGTTACTTCTGGCACGTGAGTCGGGATGTGTCTGACCTGTTGCGCGTGGTCCAGACTTCAGGCTCAGCGGCTGCATTCTGGTTAGTGTTTGTAACACTGACTTCCCGGGGGAGAGTGATGCATTTGTAATGCTGCCCGACCTCTCATCTTGGAATTTTCCGTTTTTAGTAACCAATCTCCCCCATTTTCCCTACTCACAGGATGGTTTTGAGTCATTGCCCAGTACATGTGGCTCACATACAGGGACAGTATATGGTTTTCCGACTGTAACAGCATTACACTTTGCCCAGTTTGTGTGTGGGAGAAGGTGAAGGATACAATACTTGCCCACTTTTCCCAACTGCCTTGCAACTTTGCACTTCGGAAACACTTTGAGAGGAAATTTCCTTCTTTCCATTTCACCTTTTCCTCAGCTAGCATGAACTGGTGTAATGAATACCTTATACTAAATCATAAGGTAGATGTTTGTACTACTGGTTATGCCTTTTGGCACATTTTCTTGGCATGGGGCTAATGCTTTTCTCACTAATTATGTTATATATTACTTATTCTACTGGCACTTCATGTCACATGTACAGAGCATATCACTTATTTTGCACAATAAAACAAAGGCAAGAAATAAACCTAAGTACTACCACAAAAAGCAGTTTTTTTCAGGTGCACTTAAGGTTTTCTTTCATAAGAGGTAGGGTAACTAGACATATTTACAACCACTTCACATCAACTTTGACTTATGTAATTACGACAAAAAATTAAAAAAAAGCACAAACACGCAGCACTTTCTTGTCTTTGTCTGCTATTTACAAACATGCTCTCATACACCTGTGCTTAGAATTCGTGTTCACGATTGTATACAAAGAAGCACTCCAGGCAAAGTGCAGTCTTGCACTCATGACACTGAAAGACTGTTTCCTTGTGTGCAGCAGGCCGACATTTTGTCGTTGAACACACATGACAATACCTGTATGTCACTCGCCCTGCAAGTGTTCGCCTAGATTGACAAGATACTGTGCGCTGGCCAACCTGTCAGCCGGTGGTACCTGGTGCACTTGCATACTTCCACTTGCAACCTCAACAGTTCCATACTTTTCAAGGAGCTGCCATGCCAGTTCTTTCTCATACTCACACAGTAAAGACTCTTACCCACAACCTCCTGGACCTGGAACGGAGGTGTCTTCGCCCCCCAGAGGCTGTCGAAGCAAGGGAGGAGGACAGCATGGGGGCCAAACCACCACAACCCCCCACCCCCACCCCGGCCCCTCTCGGGGACTGAGAACCTGGGATTGGCTTCGGTCACCTGGGCAAGTACCACATCTCTCAACACAACACACACAGCAACACTGTTTTTTCTACACCGAAAAATAACTCCCCGGCGGTCATTTCTCGAAGACTTCTTCTAGCCAGTGACATTGAGAGCAATCCAGGACCCACCAACAAATACACACCGGCATGTCCAGCATGCTCAAAAACCTATCACATCGAGCCGACAGAAAAAGAGTTCAGTTCAGTGGAATTCCTGCAAGAACTGGACCCATTACATCTGCACAACACTTCCATCCAGAAACTATTACACAAACACCTGGACCTGCTCCTTCCCCCCACCCACCAACCCCACTCCTCCTTCCTCCACACCACACCTCCTCAGCATAAACCCACCGATCCTTCCTACACCATCCAACCCCCCAATCCCTCCCATTCCACCCCAGTCTAATTCACCCCAACCCTTACTTTCATCACAACATTCTCCTAACCCTTCCCCTCCACCCACGTCCTCTCTTTCTCCCCCCCCCCCGGTGCTGCAGCACCCAACACACATTGTACACACAAACAACATGAACATTCTTCAAATAAACATAGATGGCATAAACACCAAAAAACAAGAACTCACACAGTTCATCAAACAAAACATACATGTTGCCATCTTACAAGAAACAACACTATGCAGAACACAAAAAACACCAACATTTCATAATTTCACCACCATTAGACAAGACCGGGCTGATGGCAGTGGCATTGGACTCATCACCCTGGTACACAAATTCACCAACTTTTCAGATACTAGTGCACACACAAAGTCACTTCTCCCTCCACATGACACCACAACAGAATTACAATCAATTAAGATATGCACTGGTAACAAATCACACATAACAATTGCCAGTACATACACTCCCTCCCCCAGTCGTCCCCCACAGTACCACACAATTACTCTCCACAAATACACCACATCACTAACATATCCAACATTATCCTGGGTGGTGACTTCAATGCCAAGGCATCGGCCTGGCATGTCAACAACCCTGACGCAGACAGAGGGCAGGTAGTACAATCCCAAACAGATAATCTTGTCATACTCGGTAATCTCCATCAGCATACCCATATCCCACACCAAGCCCTCTTCCTCCCATCATCCCCAGACACCACCTTTTGCTTCCCAAACCTCGCCCACACAACATCCTGGAGAGTGGTCAAAACCCTTGGCTCTGACCACCTCCCAATCATTATCACTACCAAAACCAGTCACCCTAGCTGGCCACAGACACACATTATAAGAAAGCCAACTGGTAGGCCTTCACAACTGAAACAGAACAACTCTTTGAAACATTAAACAGTACTTCCATCACAAACATCAGTACCACTGTGCACACTTTCAATACAATTATTCAAAATGCAAATTCCTAGAGGCAACAGAAAGAGATACAACCGCAACTTCACACCAGAAATTTAAGGCCCCATCAGTCAACAGGACACACCACGACACTCCCCAACTCTCCATACGCAAGACACCATACAACAAATACAAGAACTCAAGACTCAGATAAACAATAAAATATCAGAACAGCAAACACCAAATTGGAATAATTATCTTCAAACACTTGATTACGAAATAAACACCAGCAAACTCTACAAAGCACTAAACAGCATCACACTGTCCAACAGCAACACTACACAATCACATGCTGCCATCATAACAACAGACACCATACCTTCAAACAAACAACAGGCAATCACTCTCATCAAACACTTTTCACATGTGAGCCATCTAAACCACCATCACGATGACTGATGTGTCGTCCGATGCAAGAGACAGTTCCCCACAGACCCAGACTTCGCACCTTTCACCTACAGCCAGACGAAGCACATTATTAGCAGCCTTAAGCACTCATCTGCCTGTGGACCAGACAACATAAGCATCATACACCTTAAACACCTTGGAGCACAAGGCATACAGGCACTCACCAGCATATCAAACTACAGCTACTCACACAACATAATGCCCAGCATTTGGAGCATGGCACTATCATCACTATCCCCAAACCCAACAGTGACCCCATGTTACCTTCCTCACACTGCCTCATCACACTCCATTGCACTCCCTCCAAAGTCACTGAACGACTGGTATCGAATCCACCCAAGGGTCATTGGTAGATATCAGGAAGGGCATCCGGTCATAAAATGCTACACGCTTCAATCCAAAAGTCCTCTACCCAGGGGCAACGCCTTAGCCCTTCGGGGATACCAAGCGTAAAACCATTTTATTATTACAGTATTATAGCCTGTTTCAGCGAGTCTGATGCACTGATTTTGCCAGCTGAGGACAGGTGGAATTGGTAACACTGCCTGATGCTCTCGGGCTGTGGTTGGTTAATTCCCGTCGTGTTTGAACGAGCACCAAATTGACTTTGTACAGTATTCCAACCAAAACTCATTTATTTGTGAGATACTGGATTATACAGGTACAGATTAATGCAGTGATATCTTTAATGATAAATTTGTCCCTTTTGAATTATTAGAGATAATCCTGAACGACATTGATGACAAAACTAAGTAAAGTCGCAACTGGATGCATACAGACAAGTCAGCCACTGATTTATTTGTTTGAACTGTCATTTCATTGTGTTTGATTTCGTTCATACTGCACACAGTTTTATTATAGCAGCATAGTTCATCTAGTATTTTCTCCTGGGGTTTGCTTTTATTTTACTTTCCTTTTTTCCATTCGGTTCAATCTACACTGATGTAATCCATTACTTTCCCGGCTCCTCTCGGTTGAGGGGACAGAGATATATCATGCTTGAGGAGAGGGTGCCTGGTGACCAGGGATAGAGTGTCTGTCTGTCTGTCTGTCTCTTGTGATACTTATGAAAATGTTCAGGAAAATTAAACATCTGACTTATTAATGTAAGAAATAATTTTATTGAATCTGACTGTGAATACAAAGATAAATGCAGAATTTTAAAGCTACTGTTACCTATGAAGGTAATGAAAATGTGTATGTACAGTATATTGAGAATAGCATGTAATGGCCCCAGTAAGGTACGTGCATGTGTGTGTGTGTGTGTGTGTGTATGTGTGTGTGTGTGTGTGTGTGTGTGTATGTGTGTGTGTGTGTGCTTAAAGCATAATCATCAGAGAAGAAACTAAGCATATCTAGGGAAAGGTTGTATATTAGTAGATGCGATAAAGGGCCTGGTGTAGACTGTAGACTGTGACACTGTGTAGTAGTGGTGGGAAAAACATTTGAGCCTTCACAGGACCTCAGGACCACCTTGCTTTGAACATCGGAATTCCCGCCACAGTCGCTAACTGTGTCCATATGCGTCCAGTTGAGACTTCACTTAGTTTTGTTATCAGTGTCGTTCAGGTTTATCTCTAATAATTCAGAAGGCACATATTTATCATTAAAGATATCATTGCATTATTTTGTATCTGTTTAATCCGGTATCTTACAAATAAGTAAGTTTTGGTTGGAATACAAAGTCAATTAGGTGCATGTTCAAACACGACAGGAATTGACCAATCACCGCCTGGGAGCATCGGGCAGTGTTACCAATTCCACCTGTCCTTGGCTGGCAAAATCATTGCGTCAGACTCACTGAAACTGACTATAGTTACACCTCACACACCCCTAGCCCTGTCACAACATGGTTTTAGGCCACCACACTCCACAAACACTCTTCTTACAGACATTAAACAGAGAGTTTTTGATGGCATCAATTCAGCTAGGCCACCATACAGAACACCCCTAGTCACACTAGACATTAGGAAAGCTTTTGATGCCATCCTTTGCCACAACCTCACAAACAAAATATTCAACACAAACATGCAAAATAATACAAAAAGATGGCTGGCAAACTATTTAGCAGGCAGATGTGCACATGTAACATTTGCTGGTCAGTCATTGAACATCAGAAACTATTTAGCAGGCAGATGTGCACATGTAACATTTGCTGGTCAGCCATTGAACATCAGAAACTTCACACATGGCATCCCCCAAGGATCTGTTTTGTCCCCTACTCTCTTTAACTTATACATGCATGACATACCCACACCCCACACACCACAAATACACATAGCTTCCTATGCAGATGACATTACACTTACATGTACACACCAAAATTCAAACGCAGCCACACACATCCTCCAACCTTACCTCAACATACTACATGAATGGTTCGCCACAAACAGGCTCAAAATAACCCCAGCCAAATCTACAGTGACCCTTCTCACAAACTGGACAGCAGAACACAGTCACATTCCACACCTCACCATAAACAACACTCCCCTACCACACACACACACAAAATCCTTGGTGTAACATACAATACGTCAGTGTCATTTAAACAAGAGATCACAAACATTAAAGATAAATTAACACCAAGACTCAGTGCCGTTTGGTCACTTGCCCATACAAAATTTGGACACAACAAAGAAACCACCACCTCAGTATACAAAAAATATATACGTTCAGTGGTGAATTATGCAGGCCCCGCTTGGGCTTCTAACCTTACTAAAACACACTACAGCACTCTACAGACCATACAGAGCAAGATCCTAAAAATAATCACAGGCTGCACAGCTACTACACTCACAGACCACCTACACCAAGAAACCAAAGCCCTCAAAGTCAAGGATCATCTAAAGGAGAGGCACCCAAATTCTTGCTGCATCCTCCACAAACCCACACCATCCACTACACTACGTGGCAGCACATCCACACGCACCAAGGAACATCAAAACAACACCCAGTACACGATATCATACACAAACACCATCACCTCTCTCCCCTCGCCCACCTCAGACCAGCTTCCAAAAGCATATCCATACTCAAATCATTCGCTGCTCCATTCAGTCACTTAAAGACAACAAAAAGCTGCATGCACAGCCTCCTGATATCCACCCTTCTGAATCCTGTCTCCATCATGAGGATACGGTCCATCTGGCCAGGCTGAGATGTGGGCATCATCCAGCCCTCTTGAGTTATCAGAAGAGGCTGGATCACCCCATTTGCTGGATCACCCCATTGCTGATGCCTGTCCAGGATGCAACACAGCACCCCATATGATTAAGCACATTATGGAAGACTGCATTGCACACAATGACCTGCACCAACAACACAGCATACACTCCTTGAGAGCTCTGTGGGAAACCCTGGTCTCCGCTGTGGCCTTCCTTAGGGACTCGGGGCTGTTCGGCCAGACTGCCTAGGGAACAACTACTGCTGCTGCTACCCACAACCTCCTTGAAAAGGATGTAACTGTTGAGAATAATGACATCCTAAAGCATCAGGAATGCCATTTTATTCCATCTGCCATACTCTCAAAGGCAATCAATCTCTCCAGTCTGCATGTCAGATTTATCCATGAGCCACATGTTGATATTTCAATCGTTAATGGAATCTAGCTTCATCAGTGGTTGCCTGGTCCTGTAGTCTGTTTTGCCAGTGTCCTGCATAACCCCACGGTGAACTGTCGTAAGCATATTCACCATTCGCATGTTGTACCAGTGAATGGCCAACATGCAGCCACATTTGTGGGTTAACAGGGCATCTTTCTCAGTCTTTTCTGGGAATGATGGAAAATTCCGTCTTTGGACACGAATAGTACCGCAGGAACCAGTCCCATGTTGCAGCAAATACTGCGTCAGTGTTGGGGAAGTGTAGTAGTTGTTGGTGTACAGGATGTGATTTTTGTGGAAGTACCTGTCCATAAGCACATTTATCACGGCAGCAGAAAACCCATGGGGATAATTGCTGGGTATATTCACATCTGTAGCTGAGAACTGTACACTATCTCATCTAGCACATATCTAGTCATGCAGTTGCATAAGACAAAGAACTTTAGGCCAAAGCAATGTCATTTGGAAGTCACATACTGAATAAATGCTATACGGACCCAGAATAAAACAAGCGAGTTGTCAGTAACCACTTTCTGAAATGGCCGGAAAAGCCTGATATGTGACTCCTTCATCATGGTAAGAAGCAGCCTGATCTTTCACAACCTGTCATTAGGGGCTGGGCCTTAGTTCCTGTTGAAGTGTAGGAGTTTGAGAATGGCCAAGTACCTGACCTGGGCCATATACTTACCAAAGACAGGTGTGTGTGTGTGTGTGAGATTTCGTCCACAGACCAAGAATCATGAATGACATGCTTCTTTACGTGTGTCATTATCATTGTCAGTGCGAGCCACGCATACATTTCCCCCACCTCCGTTACCTTTCATTCTTTCATTTATGTACCTTGGGACAGAGACACTCAAGCCAGCAAACAGGTATAGCTGTGAAAAAGTTTTTTCTCCTCCACCTGGTATTGCATAATTGTGGTTGTAAATATAGCTTGGAAAAAGGACAGGATGGTTGATTCTCCTGCCTCAGGTGTTTTTTTTTTTTTTTAATGCAAGGGAGAAGGAACCAAAGGGCAGGAGTCTGCAAACCATTCCTTCCAAGAAAAAAAAAAAGAGAGCCAAATTCAAGATCCATTCATTTTGAGATGCCTGGACACACTGTGTTTGAAAGACTGGAGATCATAGGCAGTAGGAAATACAGACAGAGGGAGACAGTTCCAGAGCTGACCTGTTGCATAAATGAGGGACTGGGAGTAAAGGTTAACTCTTGCATTAGGGAGTTGGACAGAAAAGGGATGGGAGTTTGTTGCTAGACTCGTGCTACGCACCCGTCGTAGAGGTGGAAGGATGGAAGTAGACAGTTCAGAGGAGCAGTGACCATTGAAGTAGTGATAGAAAAGAGATAAAGATGCAACAGTGTGGCAAAGAGGCAGAGGTTGAAGGGAGTCAAGAGATGAAGATGCAACAGTGCAGTGAAGAGACAGGTTGAAGGGAGCCAGTAAGAGGAGGAGAGTTAATGAGACAAAAAGCCTTTGACTCCACGCTATTGAGAAGAGCTGTATGTGGGAAGCCTCCCCACACACATAAGAGTTGTACTTCACACAGGGGTGAATAAAACTTGTGTATAAGGTCAACAACTGTGCAGGGGTAAGGAAGGTACGGAGTCAGCTTAGCACACCTAATCTTTCCAAGATAACTCCCAAGTGAATGAAACCCCAAGCATGATTGAGCTGGATATTATTAAACATTAGTGGGTACTCCTGTGGAAGATTTTGTCAGGTTGATAGGTGTAAGAATTGAGTCTTTGATGCATTAAACACAAGATAATTTTTACCCCAGTCAGAGATACGAGCCAAGTTAGACATTTAGTGAGCTGCCTCTGAACACCTGCCCCAGTCACATCAAAGGCAGGTAAGGTAGGCTGGAAACTTTCACTTTCCTCCGACACAAAAGTGTCAAGCCTGTCAATGCCGGGGCTGTCATGGTGTGATTTGGCAGGAATGAGGTAGCATCACAAAGACGCCCACGACCACGTGCATGGCCACAGGCCAGGGGGGGAAGGAGAGGTGGAGGTAGAGATGGAGGAGGACGCGGGTAATGACTCACCTGTAGCGGGGACTCCCTGCGGTGATGCTGGCTTGCAGTGTTTCCTTGCTGGTGCCGATGACTTTGTTTTCCTCACATATGAAAGGCCAGGTTGTGTAGAAATGGCCCTTGAGGTGCTAGGTTGCAGTGATGACGGTCATGACGGGGAAGGAAGTCGACCTTCTTGCTCAGAGCATGGTGGAGAGATGCGGTGGCAGTGTTTATGTACTATGTGGTCATCGTCACCATATCTCCTTCAATTTCCACAATTCCTGGAGCATCCTTCTCATCTCCTTAATAAAAGTGTTGCTCTCTTATGTCTCTCCGGCCTCCTGAAGCACTTTTAGGTCAAGATCCGACGTGTCTGAGGGAGCAGGGGTGAGCACACATGACACCTCACTCGCAACATGATAACTTCCACCATTTTAAGGGAAGCTTCACCACTTCCAGCATGAGTAGACAGTATCCTTCAGTACACATCCTATAGCACTCACTAAGCCCTTTCCTTGCATCCTTCAGCAGGAGTCTGGCTAGAGTGGATGATGAAGGAGGCTGCGGGCGGCAGAGTCGGTATCAAATGAAGAGGATCCTGAAGATATTGTACTATGCCTGGGCAGGGTGCGGGAGAGACTGGGTCATGTTCCAGTTCAGAGGCAGGAGTATGGCAACACCCTTTGGTGATGAGATAAATTGGTGGCTGCTTCAAACAATGGCGTTAAATCAAGTGTGGCTATAACCATCACCTGGCATTCCTGATCCACAAACTTTGCTTTGGATATGACTGTCATCCGGTGCCAAGGGGTTAAAGACTACTAAAAGTTAATGTTGTATTTTACTAAATGGACCCGGGTTTTCCAAGTTTCCCATTGAAATTGTTCTTACACGGGTTAATTGTTAGTTTTCATGGATTACCTTAGATACTGGGCATTTAAAAAATGTTACCTCAGAAAGATATAAATATGAGTTTAAAACATGTGTTGGGTAAGTACAGTAGCCATACCCTCATAATTTGGACGGGATATACCTCAGTACCTGTGCAAATATGCTGTCTGTGTGAATTCACGTCAACATGGATGTGTATTTTATAAACATCATTTAGTATGAGAACTAATACCAAGGCTATGTCCAGTGGGTAAAAATGACAAAAGTTTTATGTTTATCACAGGCAGTTCATAGTACTGTACAGTATGACCAGTTTTGGGCCATTATGCACCATTTTATAGTCACAGTGATATAACTTGAATCCATGGGAAACTTAAGTAAAAAGAAATTGTGATATTTATTTAACCCGCCGAGTCCCAACGACGTACGATGCACGTTGCTACTTTTTCCCGCAGACAGACCCAACGACGTGCATCGTACGTCATGCAATTTCAAGGCCCATTGTGTGCACAATTTTCAACATTCGCGGGTGATTTTTGGTAGGCATATGTGGGAGACCTTCCTCTACCTGCTGTCAAGCGAGGATACTGCCTGGCCCCTCCTAACCCCCTTCCCCCCCTCCCCCCACACTGGGCAATTCACCTGTTAGCAGTAACCTAACCAGTAAAGGTATGTTGCCCCACGGTCTCTCCAATGATGAAATTCATGGTGAAAGTGATTCCTGAGGTGGGGGACAAAGAAACAGAAGCTAGAGGTAGAAACAAACAGAAGTGATGAGGTGGTAATGTCGTAAAGGAAGGTGCCATGTACCTGGGTTTTAGATGAGTGAACAGTGCTTATAAACACCTATATTATTGTGTGAAAACCAATATAGACTTTTGCTACACATAAATTTGTACCAAATAAATGAAATAAATACGTAATTTAAAGTGGCTTGAATTAGTTAACCCTTCCATAGTTAGTTTTCTTTAGCCAGGTACCCTGAAAAAGAAGGAAAACATAAGGTTGAGTGACACCTGTATCAACATTTTTTTACCTCAGGATCGCGATTTCACTATGAATTTTCGATGTTTCTCACCAAAAGCGAAGATTTCAGCCAAAAAACAAAAAGTCGAAAATCGGTCAGGACCTGGGGGTAGGCTGGGTAAAAAAACGGTCGGGACTGGGTGGGTTAACCTCTGTCGTACAGTTTTGAAGGATACCATGGGAAGGGGGTAAGGAGGGGGTAAGAAAAGTATGGCTGTGTCAAATAAGTGGCAGGTAGCTACTGTATATCAGTTTGTTCAATAAAAAGAATAAATTAAAATAATAATAGAAGCTGTATCTGAATTAACTGCAGCAAGAATGCTTGAAAGACCAAAGAGAATAGATTGTTGCATCTGTCTGTCTGTCTGTCTCTCCCTCTCTCTCTCTCTCTGGCGGATGTAAAGGAAACCAAGACATTCGTTGGTATTATTTGGTCCTAGGACAGGAGTTTCACCTTGAAAACCTCTGCAAGAGTAACAGGAAAGTCAGGACCATTCCAGGTACTAGAACAGTGAGAATTGCTAGAGAAATAGACAAAATCTGGGTAAAGGAAATGGAGACTACAATACTGTAATTGCCCAGGTTAGTGGGAATGACCTCTTTGTCAGAAACAAGGTGTTTGCTACAGAGAAGATTATAGTTAATACCAAGACAGACCAAGATATGATAACTGGCATTTTGCCGAGGGAGTATGCTGGTAATTATGCCATTAATAAAATAGGAGGCATAAATACCAGATTAGCTGACATGCATCCAGTGAGGGGTGAAACTTTTGTACTCATTAGACGAGTTCTGTGGGCAAGAGAAATTTTACCGTCATGATGGTGTACTGTACATGTCAGTGATGGGGAAGGATCATTTTGATGACTTCTTCAGTCAGCATCTCTTTACTGTAGCTTGTTGAGGTGAAGCCATGATGTGCCAGCATCCAGTAGAGACAACAGAGACATTAACAGATCCCTTTAAAGTAAAACAAACAGCCTGAGAAAGATGGAGTTCAGTTCTTCAGAAGTACCAGAGGTTTTCCAACACAGCTATAAGATCCCCCAAGAGAGAGAGAGAGAGGTGATTCTCTGTCACAGGAGGACTCTGTCTCAATGGAGGACTCTGTCTCACTGCAGCTGGCAGACTTTGAGCCCTAGAGCAGGAGTTGTGTCTCTCAAATTGGGAACTCACAGGAGCTGAATTCTTCCTCTATTGGCAAGCAAGAATCTGACCCAAGAGAAAAAAAATTACCACCAGATGCACCAGTGTCTCCAGGAGACCAGGACAGTTAAGGGGCTCCAGGATGGTTTTCTTGGTCCCTGGTCAGTTCAAAAGAATTTGCCTGAACGTAAAGCTTTCTTGGCTACAGAACATTTTGATGGTGCAATTGCAGTCATGAATTCATAGAGATAGTTGAGAGAGTTGAGATTATGAGTTACAAAATTGTAAAGACTGTACTATATGAGGAGGAGGTGGGATTTTGATGTACCATTACCTGTTATGTCAGTGACAACTTAAATCCTGCCAAGTGTAAAATTAGGTTAGACCATGAAATGTTAGGTGTGAACTTTCATATAACCAACACTACATATAAGTTAGGTCTTGTATCCATGCCTTCATGTCAGTTTGCTGACAAGGATGAAGATATATACAGGTGTACCCCAATATCCAATGGGTATGTGGGTATGTGTACCTATGACAGTCATCGGATATTGTTCTTGTTGGATATCAAAGCAATTTTCTTTTAGGTTTCTTAAGAAATAGTGAAGATGCATTTCACCCCTCACCCAGAATTCCCAGGTATGTAAAGTAAACTACCAACAAAGGATATAAAATATAACTCTTATTGTTCAGGAAGGGAAAAGGTTGTGTAAATCAGATATATATTCATCCGAAGGTGTTTAGTGGAAAGTTTCTAGAGAAGGGAAAGAAGTTGTATGCTGCCTTCATGGATTAGAAGAAAGCATATAACAGAGTGGACAGACAAGGCATGTGGAAAATATTAAAAATATATAGCTAGGTTAAATGGGAAGCTATTGAATGCCATGAAGAATACAGTAATCGCTCAATTTTCCAGACGGCCATTACCCGGCTTCTGTGATCTGGCTGTTCAGAACCATTATTTGTACATTTTTTTCATAATATCCGGACAAAATGCTTGCGTCTGTGCGGAAATTATGGTTGCATGAAAAATTCTGCACGGACGGGCGGGAATAGCCTGGTGGCTCGGCCGTCCTGAATAAGATTGAAGCAGGATGGTCGAATTGTGAGTGTTGACATTGATTTTATTCTGGCTTACTGTACTGTACCATGATTTTATTCTATTTTACAATGATTTTGTACCATTTTACCATTAAGTTTTGTGTGCCCATTGCATTTTTCTCATGTAGCTTTTTTTATGTTTTCATGTCACTACAGGGTATGGTTGTGCAGTGATGATTGCATGTCTGTGATTGATGTGTCTACTTGACCATGGTAATTGCTTGGCTGTGCTTGACCAGATAGAGTATTGTTAAACAACAGGAACAAGTGTTGTATGATGTTCTTTAGTGGCCTTTTACACTGGCTTTCAAAGTTCTGTCTATCTATTGTCAGACGCCTCAATCCCGCTCGGGGTGGCCACAAACAAATCGCCTCCATGTCGCTCTGTCCCCTGCCATTTCACTACCCCACTCCCAACTCACACCCCCCTCTCTCATATACCTCTCCACTACATCCCTCCATCTCATCCTCGGCCTCCCCCTCCCTCTACACTCTCCTCATCAGTCTTTCACTTTCCATTCTCTCCACATGCCCAAACCACCATAACGGTTTCTCCTAACGCTTCCTATCACGTCCACAACCACACCACAATGCTCCTTCACTTCCTCATTTGTTAGTCTGTCTCTCCATGTGACTCCACATGCTCCTCTCAAATAACTCATTTCCACTGCTCTCACTCTTGACTTCTGTCCTTCCAACAGGGTCCAAGCTTCACTTCCATATGTTAGAGTTGGTATCACAGTACTGTCATGTAACAACTTTTTCACTTCCATGCTCACCTCCCTGTTTCTTAACACTGCTTTCAACGAACCAGCAACCTTCCTTCCCTGCTGCACCCTTTCGAGCACTTCGCCCTCCAGACTCCATCCTTACTCATCACACTGCCCAAGTACTTAAATGCACTCACATTCTCCATATCCTTCCCATTCAATCTCACTGTACATTCACTGGCTTCACTTCTTTCAAAGACCATCACTTTACTCTTCCCTACATTCACCTTTAGATTCCGTTTCTTACACACCCTCCCAAACTCATCTACCAAGCCTTGCAGCTCCTCTTCGTCTTCACTCAACAACACAGTATCATCTTCAAACAACAGTACAGGGAGTTTCCAAACACTGCCCTCTCTCACTCATCCACTGCCCGACCTTGTATCTCTTTTATAACCCCAACCATGTACAGATTGAACAACCATGGAGACATGATGCATCCTTGTTTCAATCCAACCTTCAAATGGAAAGATTCACTCAGAGTGCCATCCACACTCACTGCAGCCTTAGCACCCTCATACATACTCTTCACTGCCTTCAACAACTTCCCATCCACTCCATATATTTTTAATACCTTCCACAATCCTTGTCTATCCACCCTGTCATATGCTTTTTCCAGATCCATGAACGCTGCATACAACTTCTTGCCCTTCTCTAGAAACTTTTCCACTAAGGATCTAAGAATGAATATCTGGTCTACACAACCTCTTCCCTTCCTAAAACCTCCTTGTTCTTCTCCAACTAATTCCTCTGTTATTTCCCTAACTCTGTCAATAAGTATCCTACCATATACTTTTCCTATTACACTGAGAAGGCAAATGCCCCTGTGATTACCACACACTGCTTTTTCTCCTTTTCCTTTGTACAGATGAATAATTATACCTGACTTCCAATCCTCCGGTCTCTACCCTCCTCCCAAGCCAATCTGCACACCTTCCACATCCATTTTATTACTATCTCTCCCCCATGCTTCAGCATTTCACCACACACTCCATCAATTCCTGGGGCTTTCCCCGATTTTAACTTTCTTCATTGCTTCCACCACTTCCATCCTACTGATTTCTTCCTCTCTTCTCACAACCCTCCTTCTCCCCGCCATTCCCCAGCCACTTATACTTGCATTACTTTCATTCTTTATGTTCAACAGTTCATTAAAGTGTTCTCTCCATCTGTTTACTTTTTCTCCCTTCTCCACTAGTAATCTACCATTTTTATCTTTCACACCCCACTGACTTTGTTGGCACCCTGTCTAGCTCTGTTTACCTCCTTCCAGAACATTTTCTTACTTTCCCTCCACTTTACTATAGGTTACGTACAAAAGGGGCCAGGGGAGAAGTCCATTATCTGGATGGAGCCATTACCTGGACGTGCCTTGGCTCTATTCCATTGGATAATCGAGGGTTTACTGTACGTATGAGGGTGCTAGGACTGCAGTACATCTGAATGGTGAATTGAGTAACTTTTTCTCTCTGGACATTGGATTGAAACCGAGATGTGTCATGTCCCCATGGTTGTTCAGTGTGTATATGGATGGAGTTATAAAAGATACAAGGTAGGGCAGTGGATGTTCGAGTGGTCTTAATGAGAGCGGGCAGCATCTGGAAGCTTTTTGTTCAATTGTTTGCAGATGATGCTGTGTTGTTAGGAGAAGATGAAGGGGAACTGCAAGGCTTGGTGAGTGAGTTTGGGAGAGTATGTAAGAAATGGAATCCAAAGGTGTATGTAGGTAAGAGTAAAGTTGTGATCTTCAAGAGAAATGAAGTATTGAATGCACAGTGAGGCTGGATACAGTGCAGCCTCATTATATGACATCTCGTTATGTGATAAACTGTTACAATGTTAATTCAAAACTTATACCATACCTTGTCTTGGTACAATGTTAAAAAACTTCGCTACAACAATATTTTTGACAGTCACCTCTGAGAACCTTGTGCGGACGCAGTGTCACACACAAGCCGGCTTTCAGCTGTCACAGCCAAGATGGCTGTCCATTATTTACATGCGCAGAACCCCCATCTCGGGCCTGCACAGGTGCCAGCCTTTGCGCCAGCCCTTTATTTCTTGCTCGACCACCTGCTCATGTGTCGTGCACCTGTGAACGTCTCCAATGCACTCTACAAGTTACGTGACCTTCCTTCATGTGTCAGACCCTCTCAGTGCTATTGCTAACACCAAGTGGCAATGTAAATATGACACGAGTTCTGTGTGCGAAGTTAAGTGGAGAGAGAACTTTTGTGTGTGAGTTAAGCGGAACTGTGTGAACTTTGAAATCAGGTCTGGTGCTTCCCCCAGTGGAAAGTGTGGTGCAACTGATGCTGCTGTAAGGCTGAAAGGCCAAGACATAGCCATTCGTTTGATGTTAAATTGAATATTATTGAGTGCCGTAAGGAGGGGCAGGAACCAAGTAAGATTGCCAGTGCCCTAAAGCTGCCCCATTTCACACTCTCGATGGTCCTTAAGAAATCTGAGGCAATACTTTTGGCTTCACAGAATGTGCCTTCCCTGACAGCAAAACAGTTAAGAAGAGCAAGGCAGCCAGTATTGGAGAAAATAGATGGGGCTGTTGACTCTATGGGTTAATGATCTAAACCGAGGAAGGCAGCCTCTTCACTGCTCCTTCATTTGCACCAAGGCTTTCAGTATTTGGAAAGACCTAAAGAAGAAGGAAGGTATGGAGGCCAAGGAGGAGTTCAGGGCCAGGACAGGCTGGCTTGAACGTTTCAAGGCCTGCGCAGTCTTTAAACACATGACAATACACTGGCAGGTAGCAAGTGCAGACCACATGGTGGCTGCAGCCTTTCCTGTGCATCTTAACATCATTATCAAGGAGGGAGGTTATTCTCCAAAATAGGTGCTTGCTTTTGATGAAACAGGCCTGTTTTGGAACCGGATCTAGTGGAAGATCTACATTAGCCAGGAAGAACGGCATGTACCTGGCTTCTGGGATGCCAAGGACCATCTCACCCTCCTCCTTGGTGCCAGTGCAGAGGGGGACCTGAAGCTGGAGCTGCATCTCATTTATCACTGGGAAAACCCCTGAGCACTGGTAGGGTTCATAAAGGATGACTGTGGGGTTATTTGGAGAAGCAACTCAGGGTCTGGCTGACATCTACTCTCTGCAGGTCTTACATGGCAGGGTACCTGTCCCCCCCTTCTGTGCAACTATGCCAGCAAAAACAACCTTGTTAATCATTTCCTGCTCCTAGTTGACAACACCTCAAGCCACCCAAAGTGCATGGAGGACTGGGTTGACAGTATCAAAGTGATGCACCTACCCCTCAACACATCATTGCTGCAGCCCATGGACCAGGGGGTCATCGCAGCATTTACGATATATAACCTGTGCCACACCATGGAGCAGATGGTGAGAGCATGTGAGACTGGGGTGAGTGATGTGGTGTGGCGCTTTTGGAAGAAATATAAACCATGCCATCGACAACATCAAAGTGCCGTGGAAGGAGGTGCAGCGGAGCACACTGTACACCGTGTGGTGTAAGATGTGACCTGAGTGTGTGTATTCCTTCACTGGGGTCCTGGCGGTTGAAAGTATCCATCAAGACATCCTTGACTTCTCACACAAAGCTTGCTTCAAAGATGTGGATGAATAGGATGTGCAAGATGTCCCGAACAACCACACTGAGCAGCTGTTCACGTAGGATCTCAATGAGCTCAGGGAACAAGTGGCGGAGACACACGAGGGTGGTGAGGACAACGGTGAGGATGGGTACCTACATGCTTTGGATATAAACACTTTGAAGGAGTTGCTTGAGATTATGGACAACCGCATAGCATTCGTCATGGACAAGGACCCGAATCTGGTGAGGAGTGACACATCACTGCATGAAATTGAGCAACACTTGAAGGTGTACAGGAAGCTGCTGTTATATAAGAAAAAGGCAACATGCCAGACCACCATCACCTCCTTCTTCTCCCCAGCCAGAAGCACTGAAGAAGAGCCGATGTCATTCTCACGTCTGCATGCCAATCCACCACACTCACCTTCACCCACACCCCCACGCTCTTCCCTCACCCGTACCCCTACACTAGGGTTATGACAAATCTCAGATTTATTAGCCTGGGGTTCTAAACGATGAACTTTTACCTAAAACTCACAAAAATGACTTTGATTTTGCCAGACCTTGAAAAAACCTCCCGCACCTAAGACAGTTTCATATTTCACATTAAAACACCTAGCTTCTCAAACACTCTTTATTATAACATGTCAGTTTTACATACAATACACATGAGGAATACATGAAAATGAGTACATATAGCATTTGTAGTGTTTTTAATAGTTTTTTTTTCAGATTTGTGTATTAGTGTTAATAAATTTGCTGTTAAGATATTTGTCTGTTTTGCAAGTAGAACGAACCTCCTCCATCAACTTTACAGCTCTCTCAGCTACTATGTTGGAGCGAGGCACATCAAGCACTGATGGTTCCTTTTTCCAGTGAGTAGAGAAGCATTTCACAGCTTTGGGACACTTAACTTTGGATATTGCTGACAACAGGTCTTCATAATCAGTCTCTGAATAGTGTTGGTTAGAAAACCAGGCCCGCGACCATGTAGTTGCAATGAAATTGCAAGTAACCCCCAGCTGTTCTCGCCAATTAGGAAGAAGGAAAAATGCAATAAGTGCAAAAAATTCCTCGTGAGTTCCACCTGGCACTGTGAAGTGATGGCAGCTTGTGCCATTTGATGTGAGGCTATTTTTCCTCCGTTTTGTAAAACTTGTATGCTTGACAAAGCTCAAAAAGGAATTTAAAATCATCTCTCCAGCCAAGGTTCTCATACTCTGGTATCACTTCTGTTCCCATATATGCATTTTGCAAATCATCATACTGTTCCACTGCTGATTTTGACATTTTACTTTGCAAGGACATATTTCCAAAAAGCAGCACTCAACAGCAAATTTTCCACAGCAATACTGCAAAGAAAGCAATATTGTATGAATGATGTGATTTGAACAGCTATACAGTATACATTTACACAGTTTTAAACATCAAATCGGTATGGTTAAGCTGCTTGTTGCAAGTCCTAAAGCAGTCTGGCTGCAATGGACGACAAATGCAGTCCTTTTAAAATTCAACAATTTAATAATACAAAACAACAATAGCAATTACAGTACAACTAATATTGAGATCCCTTACAAATAATATGCAGTGCACTGTTAATGTCAGCGTGACCCACTTATAATGTAAACAATAGAAATGAGTTCACAGATTTAACACTAAAGGGCCACTGATCAAACAATTTTATCTATTTTACCTTTGTTTTTTTTATTTCTTTTAATTATTGTTTAATAATATATTTTAGCAATATTCATTCGTATATATTTCCTTGTTATTTCTTGATACTTGTTAATTTTTTTCTTGTTACGTTATTTTGTAAATAGTATTTTGTATTCTCATGTATTTTTAAAAGTGATGTGGTGCTAGGTGCGGGAAGTTTTTTCATGATCCAATGAAATGAACTTCATAAAAGTGTTCTATGGGTAAAAGTTCATCAAATGCAACATCAGGAAAATGAAAGTTTTGAAAAAAGTTTTTTAGTCATAACCCTAGTCTTCCTTCACCCACACCCCCGCACTCTTCCCTCACCCACACCCCTACGCTTTCCCTTACCTTCACCACTCCGCTCTCTGTCAGCCTCACCGCATCACTTGCCCCTGTCATCACATCACTCTCCTCATTTTTTTTCATATCCTCCTGAGAACCTGGAATGATCATCCAGGCCCTCCAGTTGTCTCCTAGCTGTTGGGAGGACCCTTAGAGATGACTCGGAAAGGCAGTAGGTAAACTTCAGGTGGGTTCATTTCATTTTTGAAGGCTCCGACATGCTTGCATGCGTCAGCCTTGGTCACCTAATGGCGGCTGTCCATGCTGCTCGATCTTTGGCAGCCTCCCTGTTCAACCTTTAAGTCACACTTAATGACCTCATCCCATGTCTTTCTCGGTCTACCCCTCCCAACCCCTCCCCCATACACTTCTCACCCTCTGTACCCAATTATCATCCCCCATCCTCTCCACATGTCCAAACCACCTCAGCCTACCTCTCCTCATCAGAACACCAATACACTCCAGTCCCATCCTAACTCAACTCTTCCATCATAAACCCAGCCCCCCCAAGCTTTGCATGCCGGGACGCTGCACATCCACCTAATCATTGTCATTTCTGTACATTTAAACCTGCGAATATCCTCTTCCTTTACTGCACAGGTCTCACTACCATCCAGCATCACACTCCTAACACATGCTGCATACAAAGACCCCTTAGCACGTAAGGAGAGTCCCCTAGAGGCAACAGCTCCCTGAACGTCTTCCAACCACATTTCACCCCAGCAACCGAGCTAACACCAGCCCCACCTCCAGCACATAGCATGTCTCCCAAATAACAAAACTCCTCCACACACTCGAGAGACTCACCAGCAAGTTCAACCCTTTCACGCCTAACGATCTCCCTGCTCTCCCCGCCACGCCGCACACATGAAATCAGCATTATCTCGCAGTCTACCTCTCTTGTGCACCCATTTATCACAAACACTACACAAGATGGAATTACTTCCCACACCCTTGTGGCAAACTGCACATGGCCATTCTCCCTCTCCTCTGATTGTACCACCACCAACCCTAGATATCATCACTTGTTTTATCAGCATTTACCCTTAAGCCCTTGTGCCCCATACCATCTCTCCACTTCTTAAATCTTTCCTCCTCATCCTTTTCATTCTCTGCAGTCAACACCAAATCATCAGCATACAACATCTCCCATGGGAGTCCATCTCTGAAGTCACATGAGAGGGCTTCAAGCACCATGATAAACAAGGGACTCAAAACTGATCCCTGATGCACACCAACATTCACGGAAAACTCATCACTCAAAACTCCATTCACTCTTACCAGGGTGCGGGCACCCATGTACATGGCCATAACCACCCTAACCAGCCACTCTTCCAACCCTAGCTTTCTCATTGCCCACTTCACCACCTCTCTAGGGACTCTGTCATGTCAAAGACCTTTTCCAAATCAACAAAAACAAAATACTAGTCCCTTTTCTTTCCAATATATTTTTTCCTGAAGCTGTCGAACAATGAATATGGCATCAGTGGTCCCCCTGCCTGGCATAAACCCAAACTGCATCTCATCGATATTCACTCTTTCTCTAATTATACCTTTATTACTTTCATTATCTGATCTAAGAGCTTTATACCTCTGTAATTTCCCCTTTCCAGGGCATCACCCTTCCCTTTGCACACATTTACAATTACACTCTTCAGCCAATGATCTGGGACAACACGCTCATATATAATCATGTTTATCAGATCAGTGACTAACCTCACACCAGTATCTCGTGAGGCCTTCAACATTTCGGCAGTCAGCCCAGACACACCTGCCGCCTTCCCCACCTGCGTCCTGCCTATTGCCTTACTCACAGTAGCAGTGTCATCAAAGGCCAAGGGCCAAACACTGGATCTGCTGGCTCCAAACCTTCCCTATCCCAATCAAACTCCTCATTCAACAACCGGCTATAATGCTTTCTCCATGCATCTTTAATATCCTCACTGTTCCCCACTACTCTTCCTTCATCATTCTTCACACACTGCTCACCTACAATGCCCCGATTATCCCTCTTCACCTGATTTGCCACCCTAAAAATCATATCTTTCCTTTCTCCATGATTTAGATTATCAAATAAAAGTCTCTGTGACTCAGACTTCGCCCTGTATACCTCTCTTCTAGCCCTGCTCTTGGCAGCCAAGTACTCCTCCCTGTTACCACCCTTCTTCCATTCCTGGAAAAGCCTTCTTTTCTCCTTAACTGCGGCTTCTACACCCTCATCCCACCACCAAGTTACTTTATGTCTTGGTGGGCCTCTCGTCCAACTGCATATTGCATCGGTAACTCTCAAAGGGTTGTTCTTATGGGCTCTATACTGTTCATTAACGCCTCTATCTACAGCTCCCTGTTTCGCCACCACTCTCCTCATCTCACTATAAAAGGCATCCCTTACTGATTGGTTTCCCAGCATCCATATTTTCCTCCTAGGTACATATGTCCTCCTTCTTATCACTCGTTCCTTAAGCACCATGTCACAAATCAACAGTTTGTGCTGCTGCACACACACTCCTCGCTTCCTATAACTTTAACATCCCTCACTAACCTCCTATCAACCCTCCTGACCAGAAAATAATCTATCTGACTACTATTTCCCACGAACTCGTACGTAATCAAATGACTCATTCTTTTTCTAAAATGTGTGTTGCACACAATCATGTCCATAGCCTCCCCAAACTCGAGTATTCTTTCCCCTTCTGCATTCCTCACACCATATGCACATCCTCCATGGACTCCTTCATAACCTTGAGCTGCTTCACCCACATTTTTTTTTTTCTTTTTCAGTCGGGATCACCCTCCCCAACCTCACTGAACCTTTGTTATATTGATCATGATATGCAATAATTTGTTATACAATAGGTCTTCTTTTGATGCAACCCTGTCGCAATACAGTATGTCTTCTTTTGATGTAACCCTGTCGCAATACAATAGGTCTTCTTTTGATGCAACCCTCTCACAATACAATAGGTCTTCTCTTGATGCAACCCTGTCGCATAACAAGGCTGCACTGTAGTGAGGAAATGGAAAATGTGAGTGCATTTAAGTACGGTCAAGTTGCCTATGGCGCGGATAATTGGTTCTGGAACAATTCCGGGCCATAGAAATAACTATACTTATGGGAAAAATGGAATTTGGTTCTGGACGTTTGCCCAAAGTCCCCCTTCTCACCCCACTTTTTCCCATTTGCCCCCACTTTACACAGGCACACAATCAAGCATTCAGTCAATGCATGTATTACACGGAACAATAGGCACAGAGACTGGTAGGGTGATCAGCCTTGTGTCTACTTGGGCATAATACAATCATTTGTAAAACTTCTATGAACTGGTTAGTGATGAAGCACCATCTCTGAGTTAAGACGAAGTATAATGCCTCCCATCATCATCATCTCGTATATAAGAATGATTATTAATGTGTTAAATGTGAGTTTTGTTGACACTTGAGCATACAAACTTTATCAAATAAACTTCTTCAGTCATTCTTCACCAGGCAGCCTCCACCATCTCTAATGTTTTGGTCGGTCAGCTGACTGCTGACCAAAACATTACAGATGGTGGAGGCTGCCCGGTGAAGCACTGATTGAAGAAGTTTATTTGATAAAGTTTGCATGCTCAAGTGCCAACAAAACTCACATCTAACACATTAATAATCATTCTTAAATACGTGATGATGATGATGAGAGGTGTTATACTTTGTCTTAGCTCAGAGGTGGGTGCTTCGTCACTAACCAGTTCATAACGGTTTTACAAACAAACCTATAAACTAGTCACAATTCCCAAAGAATCTTTAATGTTTCATTACTTAACATAATGAATTTGGTGAAGTTTAACCTCCTCATAAGAGAGAAAAAAGTCCTCAGTTGGAGCACTTGTAGTATGGAGCTGAAGTGGTCTCCATCTTCTTTGTTTACAAACAGGGGAGCGCGCTACCAGCCAGGAGAATTTGCCCGGGCGTTTCAAACCTTGCCGTGCCGTCACGCCATAGGTGTTCTGTTCATGTGGTTCAATTGTTTTTGTTCTGGCACCTTGCCGTGTCATAGAAATTCGCGTCATGGAAGTTCGCGTTATAGGCGACTTGACTGTACTTGAGTAGTGTGATGAGTAAGGATGGAAGTTTGGAGGATGTTGCGCTTGAAAGGGTGCAGAAGGGAAAAAAAATGCAGTTGGTTCATTGACACCTGCGATAAAGAATAGGGAAGTGAGCATGGAAGTAAAAAAGTCACTGCATAACAGTGTATTGTGATCCCCACTCTAATATATGGAAGTGAAGCTCGGACCTTCTTGGAGGGAAACAAGTCGAGTGAATGGAGTGGAAATGAGTTATTTGAGAGGAGCATGTGAAGTTACATGGAGAGACAGACTGACAAATGAGAAAATGAAGGAGCATTATGGTGTGGATGTGGATGTGTTAGGAAGCATTTGGGGAAATACATTGTGGTGGTTTGCCCATGTAGAGGATGAAGAGTGAGAAACTACTGAGGAGAGTGTATGTAAGTGAGGTGGAGTGGGAGACCAAGGCTGAGGTGGAGGGATGTAGTAGAGAGGTATATAAGAGAGGGAGGAGTAAGTTGGGGAATGGGCAGCGAAATGGCAGGGGACAAGGCGACTTGGAGGCAATTTGTTTGTGGCCACTGCTTATGGGATTAAGGCATTTGGCTACTGACCGAGAGATAGATTGATTGATAGATGTTTATACCAAGAACAGTGAGTGTCTACAGAATTTATTTAGTTTAAACATATGCTTCTTATATGCTCATTCAGTAACCAGTTTATGAAGTTGTTTGTTAAACTCAGGGTCTGCAAACCAGTGCACAGCCAGTCCTGTGTACAGGGGGATATGTTTTCCATTATAAAGCTTCACACTAACAGACCACTACTTTATCTGTCTCTTTTCTTCCCCCCCCCCGCATATATTTTTCTCCCATTTTTCCCTTTCCACATCTCTCTATTCCTAATCCCCCTCCTCCTCCTGCTACTTCTCTCTCTCTCTCTTTCATTCATTTTTGAGTCACATCCAAATGTTGGAAAAGAAAATAGTGAAAGAAAACTCAGTAAAAGAGGAAGTACACAAGAAAATTATGTCCTTCACCCTCTCACCATTTGCCGAGATAGTTTATATGGGCCCATGCAGGCTTTTTTGGCCAGCTGTCAGAAGGGTTACTTGGTCTCTTCTCTCTCTCTATCTCATTTTTGAGTCACATCCAAAGGTTATAAAAGAAAACAACAAGAGATAATTCAGAATAAGAGGAATTACACAGTGGTTACTATAGTTTCTCTCTCTCTCTCAAAGCATTGGAGGCACAGGTGGAATGAAATTTATGTGTAAACTTGGTCCCACCTTAAATTTTTCAGAAGATTAACCACTAAACCGTGGGGTTCTTCGAGGCGTTTCTTGCCCTTCCCGCCGCTGATAATTCGCGCTTCAACTTACTTTTTTTAAATATTTGCCAAAAATCCATTTTTTGTCCTAGAGTATTATAATTTTATATGCTTATGGCATATACCTTCAGCTTTCTCATGGGATGTTTCACCTTTTAACTTGTGGAGACTTCCGAAGTCGTCTCACGAAATCTCCACATTTACATCTCACAACAGCCCTTACTATTTATACCAGTGCATGATATTATCACTAGAAACACTAATCTATTATTTCCAAATAGGTTTGATCCGTTGCCACCGACGTGATGACGGCCCGCAGTTAAGTGGGGAGATGATAATGTAAGGGGAATCTTCGCATCCTGATCCCATATATAGAGAAAAAAGTAGTGTTTCTTTTGCTTTGTTAAAAAACACGAGCAGGACTGCATACCAGTACATTTCAAACTATCGAGGGTTAGATCTTTAGAGGAGCGAAGCAAGCAAAGCACAACATGAGTAGACTGTAGCACCAGTTGAGCAGCGCAGTACTCCCAAGGTGGATGAAAAGCTGATGACAGGGAGAGCTGGAGCTCCCGTTTCATTAGCCCTCAGGACTAGCTTCTGACCATTCCCTGAATATTTTCAGTGTTTCAGTAACACAGAGAATAGGCCAGTATGCTCTCCAATGACCATTCCCCTTTGCTGAATATTTTCAGTGTTTCAGTAACACAGAGAATAGGCCAGTATGCTCTCCAATACAAGTTCCTCATACTGTCAACACCAAACTTCATACATATTGCACACTACACTTCCTGTTCAAAATTAGCAAAATGGCGTCTCAACATCAAGCCTCGGAGTCCCCGGGGGGGGGACCATAAATGCCCCACCATCTACCCCTCTCACGATGATGACCCAGCGAGATGCCTGGAACCACTGTCTGACTCACTTCTTCATTTCTGTAGCGTTTGTGGCCATTCCTTTAATTTTCTCTCTGTTGAGCACCTCCTCTCCTCCTCTAAACTTCACCTTCTCTTCCTAACTGAGACTTAGCTGTCTGAGGTGACTGATAGCAAACCCTTCTCTGTATCCTTCTACTTTCTCTATACTCATTTCAAAGCCAAAGGTGGCTGTTGTGCATATGTACGCAATGATATATCATGCACTCATGTTCCTGAACTTGAATATTCTGATTTCCCTACTCTCTGGGTTCGGCTTTCATGTCATTCTCTGACTAAATATGTCTGTGCTGTTTACTTATCCCCCTAATTATTCTACTGACTATAAAAAATTCTTCGACTCTCTTACTTCTGAGATGGAACACATTCCGTCCATTTCTTCTTTCTCTGAAATCTTCATTCCAAGAGATTTCAATGTTCACCACCGCCTTTGGCTCGCCTCTCCTTTCACTGATGCACCTGGTGAACAAACCTACATCTTTTCTATCCTTAACCCGTCACGTCCCGACCGATTTCCCACCTCCGATACCCACCAGTCCCGAGCAATTTTGGATTTTTATTTTCTTTTGGCTCAAACCTTCACTTTTGGTGAGAGACATCGAGAATTCATGGAGAAATTGCTCTTCTGAGGCTATAAATGGTGCTACAGGTGATGAGTCAGCCTTACGTTTTCCCTCTTTCTCAGGGTACCTGGCTAAAGAAAACGAACTATGGAAGGGTTAACTAATTCAAGCCACATTAAATTACGTATTTATTTATGTACTTGGTACGAATTTATGTGTAGTACAAGACTATATCGGTTTTCACACATTTATATAGGCAATAGAAGCATTGTTCAGTCACCAAACACATCCACATATGGCACCTTCCTTTATGACATTACCACCTCATCACTTCTGTTTGTTTCTTGCTCTAGCTTCTTTATTTCTTTATCCTCCACCTCAGGAATCACTTTCACCTTGAATTTCATCATTGGAGAGACCATGGGGCAACATACCTTTACTGGCCAGGTTACTGGTAACAGGTGAATTGCCCAGTGTGGGGAGGAGGGGGGGAGGGGGTTAGGTGGGGCCAGGCAGTATCCCCGCTTGACAGCAGGTAGAGGAAGGTCTCCCACATTTGCCCACCAAAAATCACCCATGAAACTTGAAAATTGTGCAAGTTATGACCCTTGCAATTGCAGAACGTATCCGTACGTCGATGGGTGTAGCTGTGACAAAACGTTGCGACGTACCCATATGTCGATGGGATGCCTCAGGTTAATGACCTAGAGCAGCTTGTACAGCACCCTACCTGTATCCCTGACTGCCTTGGAGAGAGCTCCAACATACTTGACCTCTTCCTTACAACTAATCCTTGTGCTTGCGCTGTTAACCTTTCCTCTCTGTTGGGCTCCTCTGATCACAACCTTGTCACCTTAGCCTGTCCTATCGCTCTGGTTCGGCCTGTGGATCCTCCAAAGAAACGTCGACTGTGGCACTTTGGTGCAGCAGATTGGGAGGCCCTCAGGCAGTACTTCTTTGATTTTCCCTGGTATGATTATTGCTTCCATGGCCGGGAGCCATCTGAGTGTGCTTTGCTCATTACAGAGGTTTTTCTCTCAGGCATGGAAACATACATTCCCTTCTTATATCCTTTGACTAATGCAAGAAAGCCTTGGCTTAATCACACTTGTTCTAATGCTGTCCGCAACAAGGAGAGGGCCTATAAAAGGTACCAACCCACCCCTGAATCACGTCGTTTTTATGTTTCTGCCCAGAATCATGCTAAGTCTGTTCTTCGCTTTGCTAAAAATAATTTCATCCATGCTAAATGCTCTCATCTCTCCAATTCGAATTCTTCTAGCTCCTTGGCACCTTGCCAGAAACCTTTCTAACAACTTTACCTCATCGTCCTTCCCTCCACTTTTCTACTCTGATGACTCTGTAGCTATTTCTTGTACTGATAAAGTAGATATCTTTGCTCAGACTTTCTCCTCCAATTCCACCTTAGATGATTCCGGTGCTGTTCCTCCATCACTTCCCCCCTCTGACTTTCTCATGGCTGACATTAAAATCTCTTCAGCTGATGTATTTTCTGCCATCACTGGCCTCAGTACTAACAAGGCATATGGCCTGATGAAGTCCCTCCTGTTGTCCTCAAGAACATTGCTTCTGTGCTTACACCCTGCGTAGATAAACTCTTTCGCCTTTGTTTTTCAACTTGTAACCTTCCTTCTTGCTGGAAGTTTGCTCTCATTCAGCCAGTCCCAAAGAAGGGTGACCATTCCCAACCTTCAAACTATCATCCAATTGCTTTAACATCCTGTGTCTCAAAAGTATTTGAGTCAGTTCTTAACAGACAAATTTTAAAGCATCTTTCTTATCACAACCTTCTTTCTGATCGTCAGTATGGGTTCTGTCATGGATGCACCACTGGCGATCTTCTCACCTACCTTTCAAACTCCTGGTCATCCTCCTTTCAGGACTTTGGCAAAATCTTTGTCATTACACTTGACATCTCAAAGGCTTTTGAACGAGTCTGGCATAAATCTTTAATTTCCAAACTGCCCTCTTACAGTTTCTATCCTTCTATCTGTGCCTTTATCTCTAGCTTCCTTTCTTGTCGTTTTGTAGCCGCTGTTCTAGACGGCCATCATTCATCTCCTAGATCTATCAATAGTGGTGTTCCTCAGGGCTCTGTCCTATCACCAACTCTCTTCCTTTTATTCATCAATGACCTTCTAAGCTGTACATCTAACCCTATCCACTTGTACGCTGATGATTCCACCCTTCACCTTTCCATTCGGTTCCCGCAATGTCCATCTCAGCAGTTACTTCAACAAACAAGGTATGAGGCTATGGCATACCTAATGTCTGACTTGGCTCATATCTCTGACTGGGTTAAAAAATAATCTTGTAGTTTTTGATGCATCAAAGACTCAGTTCTTGCACCTATCAACCCGACAAAATCTTCCACAGGAGTACCCACTAATGTTTAATAATGTCCAACTCAGTCCTGTATCATCCTTGAACATGCTAGGGGTTTCATTCACTTGGGATTTATCTTGGAAAGAAATTATTACATCTCTTGTGAAATCTGCTTCCAAGTGATTAGGTGTGGTAAGCAGACTCTGAACCTTCTTTACCCCTACAAAGTTGTTGACTTTATGCACGGGTTTTATTCACCCCTGTGTGGAGTACAACTCTCATGTGTGGGGAGGCTCCTCACATACAGCTCTTCTCAGTAGGGTGGAGTCAAAGGCTTTTTGCCTCATTAACTCTTCTTCTCTTACTGGCTCCCTTCAACCTCTGTCTCTTCGCCGTACTGTTGCATCTTTATCACTTTTCTGTCGCTGCTTCAACGGTCACTGTTCCTGTGAACTGTCTTACATCCCTCCACCTCTACGACGGGCACGTAGCACCTGTCTAGCAATAAACTCTCATCCCTTTTCTGTCCAACTCTTTAAGTCAAGAGTTAACCGTTACTCCAAGTCCTTCATTTATGCAACTGGTCAACTCTGGAACTGTCTTCCTCTGTCTGTATTTCTTACTTCCCATGATCTCCAGTCCTTCAAACGCAGTGTGTCCAGGCATCTCATAATGAGCGGATCTTGAATTTGGCTCACTTTCGTATAGTTTTTGTTTTTTTCTTGGAAGGAACTGTTTGCAGGCCCATGGCCTTGGGTTTCTTCTTCCTTGGATTTGAAAAGAAAAATATATGCAACAGGTCAACTCTGGAACTGTCTCCCTCTGTCTGTATTTCCTACTACCTATGATCTCCAGTCTTTCATACACAGTGTGTCCAGGCATCTCGAAATGATCAGTCCTTGAATTTAGCTTTTTTTTTTTTTTTAGTAACAATTTATATGATCCTGGCCTTTGATTCCTTCTTCCTTGCATAAAATAAAATAAATTAAAGTTTTCTGGGGTGTGTCCCCTATTCTGTATTGCTGAAAAACCAAATCATCATTATTCAATTCATCAGTTGTCAGGGTACCGTATGTCTGTATGGAAGTTTGAGCAGGGTTGTTAGTGACTTTAGCTGTCACATAAATTGGGACAACAGAACAGCACATATTAAAGACAGGTGTTTTATTGACTTTGTGATGAAAATTTTTTTGTTCAAGTGGATAATAAACCAACTAGATCTAATAGCATCCTAGATCTTGTTTTCACTGTGGAAGATGAAAGTGTTACCAGCTTGTCTGTCGGTATATCACTGGGAGTTAGTGACCACAACCTGATATAAGTCTATATCTTTATTGTGAAAGATCATCTGGACCTCATAAATGAAAACTAGTCTTCTGTCAAGGTGACTTTGAAGGTTTTAAAGAAAGTTTTTTTAATATTGGACTAGAGAGCAGTAATGTAAATTCAGTGTATTGATCATTTTAAGAGTGTCTTCAGAATGAGAGACTGCATTCATACCCTCTAATCATGATGTCAAACTCAGTTCAGCCAAAATGGTTTAGTAAAGAAATAGCTGCTACAGTAGAAGAGAGAAAGGGTGAACACAAGATGACTAAAAGTGGCCAGGACCAGAATTATCTGGTCTCCCTCAAGACTGTATGTAGGAGAGTGATATCTCTGATAAAGGTGGTTGAAATATATAAAGAAATCAGAATGGTATACCAATGGAATGATAGCCCTAGAAAGTTCTTCAGACATATAAGCAGTTGGAAACCTTTCATTGATAGTAGTGGATTACTTAAGGATCAATCACGTATAATGCAATTCTCAGACTTAGATATGGCCAACACCCTGAACAACTGTTTTGCTTCCTCTTTACGTTAGAAGATGCTCATGACATGGCGAGACCAATAATGGCCCATGAGAAATAAGAGTCCATGATCCTCAGATGTATGCTTGAGGTGGTGTACATTTAGAAACTAAATAATTCAAATTTGCCTGGTCCAGATAAAATCTTTCCAAGAGTTCTTAGAGAGATTCGTGACCAGGTACCCTAGCTCTATTCCTTCAGAAATGTTCAAGTTGCTGGAAACAGTGGAAGTGCCAGAAAACTGTAAGTAACAGATTTGACCCCAATCTTTAAGTGAGGGGATTAAGAGTGTCCTGAGAATTACTAAAGGTTTGGTTTACAGCCAAGATCTTCAAAGACTGGTTCTGCAGTCATGCTGTGAAGGAGGTGATTTATTATCAAGCAGAGATTCGGCCTTGCCCGTGACTAAGTGAAGGCTCTGTTGCTCCTTGATATTGCTCTTGCTCATCCTTTTGGGATGGAATTGGTTGAAGATGGATGTTGTATTAGGGTTATGTTCTTGCCCCCTAATTCAACCTCAGTCATGCAACCCACGAACCAGGGTATTATCACAGCAACAAAGCGGCTTTACTGGAAGAAGTTTATGGAAGACATGATGATTGTGCACGAGGACGAGGAGGAGACAGCCCAAGATGTGGACAGTAGGGGTGAGAGGACCGACCTTGCCCAACCTCAAGCAGTATTTGCTCAAGCTTGCAATCTGCAAATGGGTGCAGGCTTGGAGGGAACACTCTTCATTCACGCTTGAGCATGGTTGGAACAAGCTCCTGAAGAGTGAGGAGGCCAGTGCTGACTTTACCAGCTTCAAAGCCCAGGATTTTGTCTGGCTTATGGAAGCAGCAGGAGAACAAGTAACCGAAAACGCAATCCACAGTTGACTGGAAGTGGACTAGAGAGACCCTGTCAAGATTTGGCTTCGATAATCCCCTTACAGAGTAAGACAATGAAGGTGAAAAAATTACCCTGACTCCAAGGTTGTTACAAAAAGACTCCAGATGATCAAGTTAATAACACAGTGTTGGGGTATGTCAAAACAATGTGCAAAAGTAAGAATTATGTTACTATCAATCAATCAATCAATCAATCA